>VDFB02282279.1:410032-471962 GCA_007258455.2 Sequoia sempervirens | reverse complement strand
TTTTGAGGAAGGCATGACTAAGATGACAAGTCTAATTGGGATTGATGGAGGAGGAAGTTTGAAACTCCCACATACAAACTTTGGGGGAATTAGATAAGGAAGGGATGGTAAGAAGATGAGAGAAACAATGGTAGTCTGAAAAGTTGACAAATTCAATACTTAGGCAAAACTACATTTTAGGCTTCAAGGATAGGGGAGTTGGGGAATTGGGAAGATAGGGGCCAATGGATGGATAAAGGAGGAAGTATGAAAGTTTGATAGACATAAAATACATGATTTTTGAATGAATTTCAAAAAATTTGGATCAAGGATGCCAAGGAATGGTATCAAGGAAGGTGAAACTCTCAAACTCCATCAAAAACAACACATAAGCAACTTTTAACCTTTGGACATCAAGGATCAAGGATAGTTACAAGAGACATGAGAGAAAGTGAAACTCTAACAGTCTAAAATGTCAACAAATTTGATAGTTAGCCACTTTACAAAGTTTCTAGGTGGGTTTCAAGAGTGATAAGAAATGCATGCAAGGATGGACAACCTAGATACGCTGAAACTCAAAAAAACTTGACACTTAACATAATTTTGGTTTTCTAACTTGTGTATTTGACTAAGACATGAAAAGGAGAGTGTAATACAACATTTAGAGACACATTTTTAAGAAAGATGGCCCATTTAAAATTTCTCAGATTGATTATTAACAATGGGTTAAAATTTACCTAAGACACACAAAAAGGGACTCAAGCAAAAATTGACATTATAGATTTTAGTCCCAACAACTTCAAACACCTCTTAAACCCGTTTCTCTACTATTATCCAAAGGTGTTGATAAAAGGATAGTAAGAAACCATTTGGTGTTGCACCTATCTTTATGCATTGAAAACAAATCAAATTTAACCTCTTCTTCTAAAATGGGAGCCACTGAGCCAAGGTTGTATTCCATAGAGGCCACAAAGGGAATCCCCTCGAAGATAGATTTGTTAAGCAAGGCATGGGAATAAACCAAAAAGTTGAGAAAATTTTCAAAGAATCCAATTTATTCCTCTTTTACTTTTGAAGGATTTTCCAAAAGATTTAATGCCAAAGATTGGATTGATGAAATTCTATTGACACATCTCCAAGCTTTGGTTGAATTGTGAAAAAAATCATTGTTGTCCCTTCACTCAACCAAACCTCCCTTTATTTTTGTGTCCAAGTAAATTATTCTCTCTATTATATTTTGCATAATTTTGAAAGAAGGGCTTTCTCTTGCGAGTAAGAGTCTTGGTTCATACCAAAAAAGATAGCATCTTCATGTAGACTAGCAAGCTCTATCTCTGCCCTCTCTTTCCTTGATGATATTTTTGAAATGTCATTTGTTCCAATATTTTTAATCATTTTTAATGTGCTTTAACTTCACAAATAGGGTAAAAAATTGTGTTCCTTAAGTAAGAGGATTTGATTTCCAATAGCTTTTGAAATGATCTTCAATGTTGGGGTCCCACAACCGTGCTTTTAATATTGATAAAAACAAGATTTGAAAGGGCCAAGACCCTTGTAAAACATATTATCCATCAGGAAAATAGAACAAGTACTATGATATATGGGAAAAATCAAACAACCCATCAAAACAAATCAAAGTGACATACAACTATAACCTAACTTCCATACACAACAATAATTAAAAATTAAGAAATTATAAGGTACCCTTGGGTCCAACCTAGAGAAGGGAAGACCCAAACCTATTCAATCTCACACCCTTCACTCTAGTATGATATTGGGAGATATTTAGAAAGACCTTTCCTCCTCCTTTGTACAACAGTCCATGAAATGTTATCATCTAAATCCTCAAAACAAGGAGAGCTAAGAGAGAATTCCTCCACAAAAGGCCCATCTATGTGTGTAGTAGGAAAAATAGGTCCTAAAACCATGTTAGCTTTAATTTCAAGAATAATTAAAGGGATAAGTCTCTTTTTAAAGATAGAAAAAGTAGGAAATTGGTCTAAAACCTACTGAGGGGGGGACTAGACATTTAGGCTAAAAATTAGTTCCAAGCCAAGGAGGAGAAAGGAGGAAGAAATTGTGTCTCAATAATGTAGCTAAAACCAACTCTTATATTACTCCATGTTAATCTTCCATTTTTAGACTCCATGTTAGAGACATTAATCTTCTCCACAAAAGTTGTAAAGTCAAGTTAAGATTGAATTAATCTTAAGACACCTAATTTTTATCTATTAAACAAGTGATTTTATTAAAATCACCACCCAAAACCACTAGCTCATCTTACCAATTTTCAAGCCATGGGGGTGGGGGAAAGTGTTGGGTGGGGTGGGGGTGAGGGGGGTAGGGGAAGGGGTGGGTGGTTGCATTCCATAATACCTTCTTGAAAATGGAGCACAATAGGCTACAAATGTTAAAGAGGAGGGATACAAATTTCAATAAGCTTTTTACTTTCCACAATATCCAACCAATATTAGAAGTCATAGTGGAAATATTCAGAGAGAAGGGGGTTGTATGTTTTTAGGAGTGAGTTCCACCTCCCCTTGTTTAGAACCATAGTAGCTTTTCATGTTTTTGAGATTCCCCAAAATTGCATGTTCTTGAGCCTTTTCCAAATCTATGTTCCTACCACTCTTTGGTTTTGTATCATGGATGGGTTTGAATTTTTTACGTGTAGCTTGAGAAATTTTGAGAATCTAAGAGGAATCCAACACCTAGTCTTCCATCTCTATAAATTTCCTCAACTTCTTTTCCATTAGTATCCTCCAAAATATTTGAATCTCTAAACCCCTCTAATCCCAAAGGCTTTGAGAATGGAGCACTATTCTTCAAACCCTTAGCAAAAATTCTCCATAACTTGCAAACAAAAGCTTCGAACTTGACTATAAGGGCCTCTACACTTCGTTTTTAGGGTTGGGCATCAATTGGGTCTCTTGGGTTCCATGGAAGAGACAATTACAAAGGTAGAAAAATTAGTGACAACTTTCCTTAGTGAATTTTGAGGCTTTTCAACTTCATTCTATTTCTCATCGGCCATATTATTGACATCTTTGAGCCACCAAACATTGTTCCTTCTTTTTTATTATAGGAATTCGACAAGCACCTAACTTTTCTACAGATGTAGCATTTGGGAGAGTATTCTTCCAATTTATTTTTTTATCCACAAGCCATCCTTCGAAAGGAGATTAATAAAATTTGAAAGCTACTTAGACTTAATCATTCTTAATGAAAATGCCAACATAGATCACAAAAGAGAAAGGTGTCACTTCAACTAAGGTAATTTCATAAGCAATTGGTAGTTTTGTTTTAAAACTACTTGTGATTAGGTATTTTTGTAACCTCTTTGATTGCACTTTGTCACTTATGTTGAACAAGACAACTGAGAGGGGGGATGAATTAGTTGTCACAGATTTAAACTTTAATTCATTCACCATAACTAATCCTTAACACTACTTAACAAATTAAATAATGAATACTAGTGCAAAAATTGAAAACCATCACATAAACACAATAACACTAGATTTATGTGGAAAACCCAATAAGGGAAAAACCACAGTGAGGATTAACTCACACTATAGGGAATATCAAAATCGATTACAAGAGGCTCACTTCCTGAGAAACAAGGCTCACTGCCAAAACAAGGACTCACTATCCAAAACAAGGACTCACTATCCAACAAGGCTAACAACTCAGAGGGCTCACTACCACAAAGATACAAAGAAGATAAATAAGACTTGTTATAGAGAGAAGACAATCTCAATGCAACAGAGAAATCCACCACAATTCACTCAAACCACTTCCAGACATGCACGAATGATAGAGTGCACCTTCAGCTCATTGCTTCCAGAAACTCAACATTTAGGATTCGCATTGATTTTCCATACTCATGTCATACACACATGTTGATTTGCACTTATCTTTATTCTCTTTGCACTCTTGTCTCTATTTCCTTTGTTCTCCTTGCTTCTTCTTCCTTAACTCATTAATCCTAGTGTGGAATTAGCATGAGGCCAACCCAACCACATGCTTCATAAGGACCCAAATAGATCCAACACGCTTCACTAACTTTGAAAGTAGTATTCCACACAAGGTTCGCCAAACCAGTGTAAAATACATAGAAAAATTAAGCACAAACTTTCCAGATACCAAAATTATTTTCACTACAATAAAAAAAACTCAACTCTAGAACCGCAAATCATAAGAATTCATCAAAGAGAAATTTGGACCAACAACATTTCTCTTGGACCTCAACCAGAAACATAGAAAACCACAGTTCACAATTGGTGAATAAAACTCACACTGTACAATTAATCAATAGCCAAAAATCAAGATATAGCAGCTTCCAACACCCATGGTCAACATATCTAAACCATACAAATATAGGAGCAAATCCAGAGCAAAACTTGGAGCAACCACTGAACACTTGCAACATATCTTAATTACAATTTTCTCAATATCCTCAACATATAAGCCAATAACCTGTATCCATCACACTGATGACAACATCAATCAGTTGATAACCAATTGACCAGTTGACATCAATGACAACACTTTCAGTCTTTCTATTCTTGCAACAATCTCCCCCTTTGTCATTGATGGAAACACATGATGTGAAAAACCATCAAAGACACCATACTAGCTTTGAATACACTTCTCAAGATGTTTCTTTTTGTTTCTCTTTGTTTCTCCCCTTTAGTAGATAGTCTTTTATATTCTTCCTCTTTTCTTCCTCTTCTTTTTCACATGCTTCCTCTCCTTTTTCACATGCTTCATCTCCCCCTTTGACATCAATGGCAAAGGAAAAAATGCTTCATCTCCCCCTTTGACATCAATGGCAAAGGAAAAATATATTTACATTAATTTCCACTTTGACATAGAAAAAAGAATACTCACAATGCCAACACCTAATACTACCTGCTCCCCCTGAGAGGCAGCCACCAAAACATCAGTCCAGAAGAAAGATAGAACCATAGATCCACTGAATTGATGCATCTCCATATGCATCAAGTTCAAACAAGGAGGGGCGATGACCCCTAACTTCTCCCAGAGTTACTCAAAAGTATCTTTAGGAAGAGCCTTCGTAACTATATCAGCAATTTGATCTTTCGTCAGAACATACTCAAGTTTTACTTCATTCTCCATGACCTTCTCTCTCAAGAAATGATATCTGGTAGATATATGCTTCATCCTTGAGTGCATCACAAAATTCTTTGAAATATTAATTGCACTTGTATTATCACAAAAGATAGAAATAGGACCATCATACACCACTATGATATCTTTCAATGTTTGTTTCATCAATAGAACTTGTCTACAGCATGATGCAGCAACAATATATTCAGCTTCAGCATTAGACAAGGAGACTAAATCTTGCTTTTTACTCAACCATGCCACCAATCTGCAACCAAGAAAGAATGCACCACCAATTACATACTATTGTTTTAATCTACACATCTAGCCCAATTTGCATCTGTATAAGCACTTAGAGTAAATTCAGAATCTCTAGGATACCATAATCCATAATCTGAAGTTCCATTCAAATATCTGAATATTCTTTTAATAGCAAAAACATGTGTTCCCTTAGGATCTTCTTGAAATCTAGCCACAAGACAGACAACATGCATAATATCCAGTCTAGTAGTAGTAAAATACAATAGTCCACCAATCATAGATCTATATTTGTACTGATCAACCTTAGGTGAATCATCATCTTTACCCAATTTGCAACCAGTCACCATAGGAGTACATACCGGTTTGGAACCATCGATCCCAAACTTCTTCAACATCTCTTTTGCATACTTAGACTGTGAAATAAATATTTATTTCTTTGTTTGATTGATCTGTAGCCCAAGAAAGAAATTCATCTCTCCAAACATAGACATTTCAAATTATTTTTGCATCCCTTCCGCAAACATCTTGCACATATTTTCATTTCCTCCAAAGATAATGTCATCAACATATACAACTACAATCAATATTTTTTCATTTTCAATCTTAAAATACAGATTACCATCTATTGTGCCTTTGTTGAAACCTTGTTGAATCAAATACTTGTCCAACCTCGCATACCAAGCTCTAGGAGCTTGCTTTAATCCATATAAAGCTTTCTTCAATCTGCACACCATATTTGATTGTTTTAACAACTGAAATCCTTACAGTTGTTCCATGTAGACATCTAATAGACCTTAAAGTCTTTATGAGCAACAAATGCTAAGAACATCCTTATAGCTTCCATTCTTGCTACTGGCACAAAAATTTTCTAAAAATCTATGCCTTCTACTTGTGAGTAACCTTTACACACAAGCCTTGCTTTATTTCTAATCACTTCGCATTCTCATTCAACTTATTTATTAATACCCACTTTGATGATAATAATGTTTTTATTTGTCAGTCTTGGGACCAATTCCCAAGTTTGATTCTTCTCAATCTACATAAGTTCTTTCATAGCTTCCATCCAATGTTCATATTTACATGCTTCACTTATAGTCTTCGGTTAAATCTCAAAAAGTAAACACAGATTAACTTCAACAATAGCTTTGCTTCTAGTTAATACTCCTTTAGTCTTATCTCCAATAATTTGACTTTTCGAATGCTTCTTCTGTACATATCTAGGTGTCTTAGGTGACACCACCAGAGCATCTTCTTCTTTTTCATTCTATTAATTCTACTTCTCTTGCTCATCCTTTTCCTATTCTTCCACAATCTCTTCGATTCTTACACAATCAGGTTCATCACATACATATCCATCAATGTTAATTGAATTCTTCAATGTTTCATCAACCTTGACATTTGCACTTTCTACAATCTTTCTCAGTCTTTTATTGAAATATTTGTATGCTTTTCTTTTAGTAGAATATCCAAGAAAAATGCCTTCATCACTTCTTGCATCAAACTTACCTAAAGTTTCTTCATCTCTTTTGATATAACATTTGCTTCTGAATACCTTGAAATACTTAACAGTAGGAATTCTTCCAAACCATAACTCATAGGGGGGATTTGTATTGTTTTCTCTTGCTTGAACTCGATTGAATACATAAACAATAGTATGAATAGCTTCTCTCCAGTAAACTGCATTTCAACAACTCCATTTTGCTGAGGATTTCTCGGAGTAGATAACTATCTCTTTATCCCATGCACTTCACAAAACATATTAAACTCATGGGAGGTGAATTCTCCACCTCTTTCAAACCTTAAGAATTTTATCTTCAAGTTTACTTCATTTTCAACCATAGTTTTGAATGTCTAAATCTATCTAATGCAACTAATTTCTCTCTAAGAAATGTAACCTATGTATATCTAGAATAATCATCAATCAAAAGCATAAAGTACCTTTCACCTTGTAGACATCTCACTCTTGTAGGACCATAGAGATCTGTATGAATTAAATCCAGTAGACTAGTAGTAGATTGTTCCTTTGATTTGTAGTGACTTCTTTCTTGCTTTCCAAACTAACAATTCCTGTAGATAGCATTAACAGGCTTTGTAATTCTTGGCAAATCTCTCACGGCCTGAATTGTACTAATCCTTTCCAAGTTATCAAAATTCATGTGACACATTCTTCTATTCCATAAACAATTGTCATTAATCTGAGTCATAAAGCATCGTCCATTAGTACCCTTAAATTGATAGATATTTCCTTCAAATTTCTTTCATGCAACAATCAATGTTGTGGATCCTTTCCGAATCTCACACCTCTCATCCTTAGACACAAGAGCATATCATTTACTGCACATCTGACCAACACTCAAAAGATTATGCCTTAATCCCTTAACATAGTGGGCATCATTAGTATTATGCTTATCATCAAAATTTATTGAACCTATCCCACAAATTTTAGCACCAGTATCATCTCCAAGCATAATCAAGCCTCCATCCTATTTTTCAAGTTTAACAAGCTTACTTTTATCACTAGTCATGTGATGTGAACAACCACTATCAACAACCCAATAGTTCTTTTCTTGTTTAGCATGTAGGGCAGAGATAACAGTACATTCATTTTTCTCCTTCTCCGGAGAGCTTTCCTTCACCTATTTTTTAGAATTAGCAGAAGTAGGTTCATCCTTTATAGCCAAAAATAAGTATTCATTATCATCAAGATCTTCATACTCATAATCCTCATTAGATATACTAGCATTCTCATTCACATAATATGCTTTGTTAATATTCTTTCCTTTCTTTTCTTTCTCATATCTTTGTTTATTCATCTTAGCTCTTTTCAGACACTTTGCAACATAATGACCTACTTCTCCACAGCTAAAGCATTTAAAGGGTAACTTACCTTCATACTTACCAGAGCCTTTCCTCATCCTTCTCACAAAGTTAGTTTCTATTTTATCAAAAATTTCTTCATTCGGATCTTTAGCTTTTGTAGCCTTAAAAGCAGTTTCTGATTTGCATCCATTCCTCAAACTCGACTTCCTCATCTCATAAGATGTTAAAAATCCCAACAACAAATCTTTAGTGCAAGTCTTATAATCTATACTTTGTTCAATAGCACACACTTTCTCACTATAAGCATCAAGGAGAGTTTGAGAATCTTCTTTACAATTCTAGTTTCATCTACAGTAGTACCAAGTCCTCGCATTCTGGCCACTATCTCATCCAATCTCTGTACATAAGCTTTAACATTCTCATTTTCAGACATATACAAAAGCTCAAACTGTGTCTCCAAATTCTATATTTTTTCCTCTTTAACTCTCTCATCACCTTCATGCACCCTTTCCAAAGCATCACAGACATCCTTAGCAGTCTTTAGATTCTGAACCTTAATCAACTCATAATGTACCAAACTGTTCTTCAAAATGTACTTCGCCTTATTATTCTCTTCATGTGCTTTGATCTCATCAACAGTACTCAGACCATTAGTAGGAGTGTAAGGATTCTTGTAAGTTTTCTCCACATCATATCCACAATACTCTAGATATTCTTCATCAATATTGTCCAAATAGCATAGTTAGTTCCATTGAACATCGAATAATCATAAGTCATCTTGTTAGCCATCTCAGATCTTCCTCAAGCGGTCAAGCTCTTCACCAAGGAACCAAGCTCTAATACCAATTGTTGAACAAGACAACTAAGAGGGGGGGTGAATCAATTGTCACAGATTTAAACTTTAATTCATTCACAGAACTAAGATCCTTAACACTACTTAACAGATTAAACAATGAATACTAGTGCAGAAACTGAAAACCATCACATAAACACAATAACACCATATTTACGTGGAAAACCCATTAAGAAAAAAACCACAGCGAGGATTAATTCACACTATAGGGAATATGAAAATCGATTACAAGAGGCTTGTTGCCTGAGAAACAAGGCTCACTGCCAAAACAAGGACTCACTGTCCAACAGGGCTAACAACCCGGAGGGCTCACTGGAACAGAGATACAAAGAAGATAAAAAATACTTGTTACAAAGAGAAGACAATCTCAATGCAACAGATAAATCCACCACAATTCGCTCAAACCACTTGCAGACATGCACAAATGATAGAGTGCACGTTCAGCTCACTGCTTCCAGAAACTCAACATTTAGGCTTCACATTGATTTTCCATACTCGCATCATACACACATATTGATTCACACTTATCTCTATTCTCTTTACGCTATTGTCTCTGTTTCTTTTGTTCTCTTCGCTTTTTCTCCCTAACTCATTTTACATTTATACCATCTTCAACTTTGAAACATATCCAAAGTTGGCCATCCAAATTCAAATTCAAATTAGGTTGGCGTCAAAACATCCTAAGGTGGAATTAGAATGAGGGAAACCCAACCACACACTTGATAAGGACCCAAATAGATCCAACACACTTCACTAACTCTGAAAGTAGTATTCCACACAACTCCGGTCAAACTAATGTAAAACACAAAGAACAATTAAGCACAAACTTTCTAGATACGAAAAATTATCTTCAATACAATCAAAACAACTCAACTCTAGAACCACAAGTCATAAGACTTCATCAAAGAGAAATATGGACCAACAACATTTCTCTCGGACCTCAACCAAAAACACAGAAAACCATAGCTCACAACTGGTGAACACAACTCACACTGCACAATGAATCAACAGCCAAAAATCAAGATATAGCAGCTTCCAACACCCATGATTAACATATCTGAACCATACACATATAGGAGCAAATCTGGAGCAAAACCTGAAGCAACCACTAAACACTTGCAACATATCTTCATTACAATTTTCTCAATATCCTCGGCAGATATAGCCAATAACCTGTATCCATGACTCTAATGACAACACCAATCAGTTGATAACCAATTGACCAATTGACATCAACGACAACACTTTCAATCTTTCCATTCTTGCAACAACTTACGTGTTGCCATATAACACCATCTACACCACTAACAACCCAAAAAGAGATTTCTTAGTTTTCCAATCCCACAATTCATCCTTTTTGCATCTATTTTGCAATGAGCATAAAGCTTTTCATCGTCCTTGTATCCCTCTTGTTCTACACATCTTCTAATTGAGCTTATTGTGGAAATCAAAGCCAAGATATTTATATTTATTGACCACCTACAAGGGGCTACCTTCAAAGACAAATTATATCTAAACCCTTTTTTTTTTCAAGGTAAAGATCATGACCTTTGTTTTGATGGTGTTCACTTGCATCCCAACTTTCTAACAAAACAATTCTAGAACTTTAAGTGTTCCTTCAAATTGTGTGCTATTATTGCCATTTAAATAAGATATTCTAAATATAGAAGCAACTTTATTACATGATTGGCCAAGTGAACACCCCCACCACCAAACTTGTGTACCCACTCATCTAATTTGTCAATGTACAGTCCAAATAGTGTAAGAGACAACGAGCATCCATGTTTGACCCCAAATGTCACTTTTGAAACATTTTGATAATCCTTGATTGGTTCTAATTTTGGCTTGAACAACGTACGAACAACCCTATACATTTCCAGAATTCTCAACACTTCCATTCTACTCCATAATTTGTTTCTAGGTGGCAAACGCTTTCTTGAAGTCGACAAAACAACAAAAGACCTCCTTGTTTATCCCAAACCTTCTCAATCAAGTGTTCGAGGATAATGCATTGATCAATTGTAGAATGTTTTGACCTAAAGTCAACTTGTCATTTTGTCACTAATTAGATGCTATCATGTTCTCAAAAGTTTTTCAATAAAAAGATTGATCATTATAATGCAAAGGTTTAGAAGGTTGTTGACATCTCCACTTTTGAACAAGAAAAAAAACTATGCCCAATGACCCTAATAATATTATTTTGATGTGGAGTGTGACAGCGGGGCTTCCATGCCCCATTTTATATACTCTGCCCGTCCAATCTTTAAGAATAGACAAGCTCCGTACCAAAGCCATGGGGCAATCATTGTGAATTCTTGGTTTCTTTTCTTTTTTGGGACAATTCACAATGTAAAACCCTTTACGAGCAGTACGGAAAGAGAAGTTTGCGCTCCAATTATCCAGAATCCAAGCTTCAAGGGACTGTACGTCCGGCCAGAAATCAATGAATTAAAGGTAAAGCTTTTCCACCACCTATATTCTTCAGATCCGCCGACAACGCTTCTTCAGACCCCGTTGCATTTTCAGTTGCCAATAAAGAAATCGGAAGACGCGCAGAAGCCGTTTTCGTTCTCTACTAAGCGCGAAAAACGATCATTTCAAATTGTATATCTAATGAATGAGGATTTGTCTTCAAAATTTGTCGGAACGGAAATATCGATAAACCAGATCTGCAAGGAAACTATGGAGATTTGTGTCCAAAATAGTCGAAAGAATTTCGGTGGATTAGTTGGGAGGGGTAGCATTCGATTTGAAAAAATTCTTCAGAAGAAAAAGAAAGTGGCGCCGCCCGGACTTGAACCGGAGACCTTCAGTGTGTTAGACTGACGTGATAACCAACTACACCACGGCACCCAGCTGTTTGATTTAAAATTTAAATTTCTGAAGATCGACCACTGGGCTAATAAGAATGGAAATCCCAAGTTCAACACTTTAGCGGAGCATTTATATCTGATAAAGGATTTGATTTTGTTTTCTAATATCAATGTTGCTTTGGAATGGAGGTTACAAATTAAAATTTTACCAAGGGAGGTATCTTTGTATTCATAGTATAATAGTATAATTATTTACTTCATGTATAAATAGGAATATGAGGTGGTTTTATATGTTATAAGTCATATGTAGAGAAGTAGGTGCAAATGTCTTAACAAGATCTTGGAGGGGTTCAAACAAGCCTTCAACAAATAGAAAAGTGATTTTTTTCTTAGAAATATTGAATACCATCAATACAAACTATTAAAATTTGGCAAGATTTCGCAAGTGTTGTTTGATCTCTACAAGTTCTTTGAAATACACATCTTCATCTTTTTTGCTCAAAGTGGTCCAACAACCTTTGACTAAATTCATCAAATGTTTGTACAAGGTTATTCCCGTGTGTGATTAGACCATGGCACCATTAATACAGGCAACCCCCTCTAAGCATAATGTGGCAATTGGATTGCATCTTCTTCTATTATGGGCTTGAGTGTGGAGTAAGTTGTAGTTTCCATAGCCAAAACTAAGAAAATGTCTTATTGGTGCCATCAAAAGTCGGTGTAGATATCTTGCTCATATTGTACTTTAATTCTATCCACTATTATTTTGGTTACTTCTATGACTTATTTTTTGACAAATACCTTTCCCTCATGACTCCAAAAACTTGTAGTGAATATGGTTTCCTTAAACTCTTCAATCTTCCCTTGATATTATTCAAGTAATCTATCAAACTTTTCTCCAAATTAATTTCAAGTTCCCCTCTTTCTTCTTTTCTTTCTAAGAACATTGATCTCAATGGTTTTGGAATGGAATTAACTATTGGATGATTATTTGTAAAAAATGTTTTTGCTCATTGTGGTATGTGTTTTGATCAACAATCTTGTCAATAATTCATTTTTTTTCTTAGTTGGCTATTAGTCTCTCTTGGTTTGTGGGTATTTCTCTTATGTGAGATG
The DNA here is from genome assembly GCA_007258455.2 of Sequoia sempervirens. Taxonomy (NCBI): domain Eukaryota; kingdom Viridiplantae; phylum Streptophyta; class Pinopsida; order Cupressales; family Cupressaceae; genus Sequoia; species Sequoia sempervirens. The sequence continues at coordinate 458,993 of VDFB02282279.1, read as the reverse complement.
GACACCAACCGTTGTCTCTTGGAATAATTCCTTATCTTCTTCATTTGTCAATTTTATCCTTCATTTTTCACCTTATGCCATATATTCTAGATCTTGTGTTTGATCAAGAGGTTGTTGCAATTTCTTGTGTTTTCTCTTTTAGTATCATATCTCTCTTTCACTAGAAAGAACCAACCATTATGTTTACCCTACATACTGGCAAGATAATTTCTCTAATACCATTATAAAGATCCTTACCTAAAATGTTCTTATAAAATACTTAGATCTAAAATACTCACAAAATAGATTTGTGCATGTAATTATTGGATAGAATTGAATATTTCATTCAAGTACATTTCTACTACAAATGATTATATCCATAGCACATAATAGATTCGTGCATGTAATTATTGGATAGAATTGAATATTTCATTCAAGTACATTTCTACTACAAATGATTATATATATTTCTATTCTTATAACAATCAAAAACATACTATGAAAATACTCAAATACTAAAATCTTCCTAACTACTAATAGTCTCTAACTTGAAGTGTACATGCAACCTTTGTATGAAGTTTCCCTTAAGAATATAAAGGGGTTTCATGCTCCAAACTCTGGAAAATAAATGGATTTTCATCCTTAGATCCAATAGTGAAACACAAGTACTCAAACTAGGGTTATGGTTTGATGAAAATGTTGAAAGATAGTCCACAATGATGAAGTTTACCACCTTCTATAAAAGTTGAAGGCCTAGAGTAGACCCAAATTTTCTTTCCATTTTATCACATTCAAATTTGTGTCCATTAATGGCATCCCTAGTCAACCATGTTGATCAATTTCATCCTTTGTTTGAGTGATAAGGGTCTAGAATCAATAATTCCAGAAGGTGTGAGTTTAGGGAAACACATACTAGAATGATGCAAAGGCAACTAGGATTGGAGAATCAAGAATCAAGATGTCACTTTAAAATATCTTCTTTTGGTATCTTGTCATGATGCTCTTCAAATTTCTGAGGTTGAGGGCATGGACAATGGTATGCAAGGATGTTGGGGGGTAAGGGTATCTAAGAGTCCAAGGGTCTAGATAGGTAGAGTGGTAGGACAGTAGGGTTTTGGATTCAAAGATACTTGATGTAAAGAGCAGTAGGGATTAATATTTTAAGATACTTGATGTAGGAGGAAGAGGGGATTGAGCTTCAAAGATACCTAATGTGGAGGGAGCAAGGTTCAATAGTCAATGATACTCAATATAAGAGGAAGCAAGGATCAATCTTTAAGGATACCCAATGTTGGAAGCAATAGGGATTGAGCTTTGGAGATACTTGATGTTGGAGGGAGCAGGGATTAAGAGTTGGTGATACCTGATATAGGAAGGAGGCAAGGATTTGGGTTTTGACATATTTGATACTAGCAAGGATTGAGAGGAAGACATGTCTATATGATGAGAGGAAGACATGTCTATATGAGAAATTCTAAAATCCTACCCAAAGCTAGAAAGTGACTTAGACACCCTCAGTTAGAATTAGCGATATTACAAATTTTAGATCACATCATACAAAATCATTGACATTATTTAAAAATTAATAAGGTATTAATGAGTTGCATTAGAATTTCATAGATGGAGGAATTGTTATGAAAATTTCACAAAGGTTTATCAAGAAGCATTACATTTTCTAAATCACTACAAAAAAATTCATGAGGTAAGCCTATTATTGCACTACCATGTTTAAATATGCCTTATAATGGGTGAGAAAATGTGAAACATAAAAAGGTTCACTAGGAAGAAGAGAAATGCTTTACTTCCTCTTAAAATAAAATGGAATGCCCCTTTTATTCAATGGAGTGTCATATTCATTAGGACATCAATACACCCTCAAATGTGGTACATAAATTCATTATTGCAACAAGTGAATATTTCACTAAATGGCCTAAGTACAGGCATCAAAAGAGGTCATTGAAGATAAGATTTTAAACTTTCTTATAGACACTGTGACAAGAGTTGAAGTTCCCTACACCATTATTAAACAATTTTCCAAGGGATCCACTAAGGCACACATCACTAGATTTAACATCAAGTATGGAATTAATATGAAGGCGTACTTGAACTATTACCCTCAAGGTAATGACCTTGTGGATTTTACTAACAAGACCCTAAAAAGGACTATTGAAAGGACCACCTTTAATAGCCAAAGATCCATGTGCAAACCACTAAAATTAATATTGTATGATAATCAATGTACACCTAAATATTCATTACGAAATTATCATTATGGTTCTACTCATTTCAAACAATCCAGCATGCCCTCTTATATTAAACTCCTTGATATGGATCTAGGTTACAAATTAGAGTAGCAAGATAGTGATGCCTTAACTATCAAAATCACAAAACCTTTGAATCTTGATTATAATTAAACTCAAGATACTAAAAGGTTCATGAAACACGCATAGACCAACAAAAGATGGTTCAATAAGAATGTGACGGGACTAAATAGTTAAACGAATTTGATTTAGTGTTAAAGTGAGATGCAAATAGATATAAAATAGGGAACTAAACAAATTTTGATTGTTTATGGATTTTTATAAATAGTTGGAGTGATAGTTTCCATCTTATTTGAAACATTGCCCATTGAGGACATATTTTTGTCTAGATTTGTATAAACTATAAATATCTTTTCCTTTGCAAATGTGTGGAATACTTATATTCAACCTTTGTGGCATCTCTCGAGTTGATATTTCTCCTAATTTATTTTGAAATGAATCAAGGATGAATGTTGATCATTAATCCATCCACATAGAAACATATCAATTATCTTCATTCCTTGGACCCCCCTCTGCCAAATTAGAATGAACCATCAATCTCCACAAGTGATGTTCAACAAAAAATTTGAACAGATAAGGCCCTTCGAAACATGAAAGTCCTCTACACATCATCAACTACCCTTCAATCTGGTAGATAGTGAATCTTTAAAAGAAAGATGGAGGGTGTCATCCAAAGATCCAAAGAATATATGGTCAATGCATCCTACTTTAAAGGAAACATCAATATTATCAAAATCCTAAACCATATGCGTTGTAAATCACTCAATTGTGATCTAACAACTAGGACTGAGTTTACAAACTAGTTTACTTCCTTGTAACAAGTCAATACCCATGGTATATTCACTTGCATCAACCTCTACCTTAAAGGGCCACTATAAATTAAGAATAGTTAACACAAGAAGATTGATAATTTTGTATTTCAATAACTCAAAGCACTCATCATTTATTTTTATTTTGTATTTCAAGAACTCAAAATATGCATCATATACTTTACTCTATATCCCACCGATGGCTACAACAATATGTAGATAAGTGGTTATAAAAGGGAAAGAGAAAACATATTACATTACATATACCAAACTAAACGTAAAATGATCCTTATCTTTGTGTCACTCTTTGGTGTTTTTTTAATTTGTGATAGCTTCCAATTTCATGAAATCCCCTCTCAATTCACCTCCTCTAACCACATGCCCTAAATTATAAACCAAAGAGTGTTTATGAAATTCACATTTCTTCATGTTGCATAAAAAAATTCCTTCAATATTTTCCTTAAATGGATTAGATGTTCCTCCCATGTTTCCCTAAAAGTTGTAATCTTATCTGGATACACTATCAAACATGCATGTATGAAATTTCTTAAAACATCATTCATTAATTTTATAAAAGTAATGAATACACAAACTAAAGGGAGTAACAAACCATTCTTAGAGACTTTGTTCAGTCTTGAAGCAGTATTCCATGTATCCTCCTTCATCTGAGCTTAAAGATAACTAGATTTTAAATCCAACTTAGTGAAATGCTTTATAGGTTGAAGTTGGTCCTACAAGTTGTTTATTTATGGGAGAGGGCAATAGTTTTTTATGGTGATATTATTGAGAGACCTATAATCTAGGAAAATCCTCCAAGAAATAGGAAATCAAAATGAATTTACACACTTATATTTAATCAATAAAAATAATTGATAGAACTATTTGATCCTATTTTTTAGAAGTCAAACCTAATTACTATTTTTAGTAATCTCTCCAACAAATATTATTCTAAGTGATTGTTCTAACAATATCTCAATAAAAACATTTTCACCAATTCTATTATCTAAAGTTGGATTTAAGTTTTTTAACGCCCCTTGAATACCCAACTCATGAACATAGTTTGATAAATTCAACCCCACATTACAATTGGAAAAATATATTTTATTTTATTTTATTTGAATATGAAGTTGAAAGAAAATTTTGTGTGTATAAGTTCAAGGTTATGGAGAAACACAAATGGAGATTATGTGAATTAGGTACCCATTATATGGAAGCTTTATAGAAGGAGACCATGAAATAATAGAGCATGCAAACAATGTGAAGAGTATGTTTTCCTTTATTCATTGATACAATGTGAATGTAAAATAATTATAGAGGTGATGGTGAGAATGTAGGTTAACATTATTAGACAAGAAGAATGTGTTCACTCGAGGTGGAGGGCCTAGCTCAATTCGCTAAAGCATCCTATTGTAGGAAAGAGGTCATGAGGTCTAGTCTCCATCCATCCTCGTGATACCAAAGGGCATGTAGCACTAGCATCAACGGTCACGTGAAATTTTTTTATCAAGCGCACTAGAGTTTATAGGGGGCTACCCAACTCCTATAGTCTAAAAAAAGAAGAAGAATGTGTTCGCCTGATTTTCTAAAGCATCCTAGAGTGTATCCAAACTAGGTCAAATGATGTGACAAGGCTTTATAGTTTTCAAACTACTTACAAAAAGTATAATGGGTGTATTTATATAATAGATAATAATCTAAGTCTTCCAAAATATGTTAATAAGTTTCATGTGTGTATAGTTTGCTTCCCATGTGGTTAGGTTTGTGTTAAATGTCAAGTTTGTATGGTGCCAGTTGGTGGGAACAAACATGTGGAGTAGATACAACCATGTGTTAGATGTGTGTGGAGCCTAATTTAAAATATTAGTGTAGGAAAATATGTTTCCCATGTGCGGTTCACAAAAAATGTAGAAAGTATTGTAGAAGTTGTCAATGTTGTTGAAGCTAAAGTGTCAACTCCTAAAGTTATTTGACATGATTGAGGAGTGCATGAGTGAATGTATTGCATAAAAATATTGCAATTGGTGCCTGTGAAAATGTGTATGAAGCCTTTTTTCTGGTGTTCCTTATCCATGCATAAAGAATCTTGGTGTACGGTTGTGTATGCAAGGAAAGGTTGCAACATGAGATGAGATTATGTTGAGTCATTGTGTTGGAGAACAAGTTGTACAAATTGCGCATAGATCATTTTTTATTAATACTAGGACATATACACAATCCATCATACATACAAATATGTGATGAAAGAGTCAATACTCATAAAATCATCAAGAATAAGACACATGGACTAGAAAATGCCTAATAGTCTATACACACATCTATATGAATAGAGACTCATACAAGTATTTAGAATAAAAATCCTATGTTTATAAGGACACACCCAACTATTTTTCCAAACAAGAATAGCATTATTAGTGAGGGTTGACCACACTACATCCTCAAGTGTGATTAGACCTCACCTAAATTTCTCATCTTGGCTAGAATAGCTCTCCCCAAATAGTACTTTAATCTAATATTTTTGGTCATCTCTCAAAAAAATATTACTCCAAGTGATTATTCTAACAATATCTCAACAAAAATATTCTCACCAATTCTATTATCTAAAGTTGGATTTAAGTTTTTTAACACCCTTGAATATCCAACTCATGAACATAATTTTCTAAATTCAACTTCGCAGTCTAGCACTTGGAAAAATAAATTTTATTTTATTTTATTTCATATGAGGTTGAAAGAAAACCTTGTGTGTAGCAACACGATTATGGAGAAACACAAATGGAGATAAGTTTATGTGAATTTGGTGCCCATTATATGGAAGCTTTATAGAAGGAGGCCATGAAATAATAGAGCATGCAAACAATGTGAAGAGTATGTTATCCTTTATTCATTGATATTATGTGAATGCAAAATAATTATAGAGATGATGGTGAGAATGTAGGTTAACATTAGTAAGCAAGAATAATTTGTTCACCTGATTTTCCAAAGCATCCTAGAGTGTAACCAAACTAGGTCAAAATGATGTGACAATGCTTTCTAGTTGGAAAACTACTACTTATAAAAAGTATAATGAGGTGTATTTATATAATATAATATAAGCTAAGTCTTCCAACATATGATAATAAGTTTCATGTATACATATGGTTTTCTTCCCATGTGGTTAGGGTTGTGTCAAGTGTCAAGTTTGTATGGTGCCAATTGGTGGGAACGAACATGTGGAGTAGATACAACCATGTGTTAGATGTGTGTGGATCCTAACTTAACATATTAGTGAAGGCACATATATTTCCCATTTGTGGTTCACAAATAATGTAGAAAGGATTGTAGAAGTTGTTATTGTTGTTGAAGCTAAAGTGTAGACTCCTCAAGTTGTGTGACATGATTAAGGAGTGCATGAGTGAATGTATTGCATAAAACTATTGTAATTGTTGATTTTGCAAATGTGTGTGAAGCCTTTTCTATATAGTGCCTTATCCATGCACAAAGAATCTTGGTGTAGTGTTGTATATGCAAGGAAATGTTGCAACATGAGACAAGCTTATGTTGAGTCATTGTGTAGAAGCACAAGTTGTACAAATTGCACATAGATCATTTTTTATTAAGACTAGGGCATATACACAATACATCATACATACAAATATGTGATGAAAGAGGAAATACTCATGAAATCATCAAGAATAAGACACATGGACTAGAAAATTCCCAATAGTCCATACACACATCTATTTTAATAGAGACTCACAAAAGTATTTAGAATAAAATCCCTATGTTAATAGGGACACACTCAACTATTTTTCCAAAAAAAAATAACATTATTAGTGGGGTTGACCACACTACATCCTCAAGTGTGATTAAACCTCACTTAAATTTCTCATCTTGGCTAGAATAGCTCTCCCCCAATAGTACTAATTTAATCTGGTGTGCAACATGATTATGATCTTCATCACTTTCACTAGTGACCATCATCTTTAACTATGCATTATTTTTATCTCTAGATTACCACTATAGAAAATTTAACCAATCTCTCAGTGGAAAAATCAAGATTGGTGATTTTCCTCCATCCCCTTGTGGTCCTCCAACCTCCTCTAGAACTTAGCTCAATCAATTGGATTGATCCCAATGTTTATGTGGACCACATGTCACTACTAGAAGCTTTCTAACTATTTCAACATTATTTTTTCCTAGTACTTGTCTCATCCATGAGAATGGGATCCCCCCTTAATAAAATATTGTGTGGATGTCAAGCACTACCAAAAATGTATCCCTATACAATAAAAGTCTTTTATGTACAAAAGAGCATGTTTTAGTGTGCCATTTTACAAAAAAAAAATACCTTGCAAATCATAAGATTTGATGCATTTTAATTTATCTATAGATGTTTTCTAATAAAGTTCATAACACACATTGAATTTTTTTTATTATTAATCAACTCTTGATTAAGAAGTGACAAATTTAATAAAATCCATCCAAGCAAAATTATAAGGCTAAAACTACACTACAAGAACATTAAAACAATTAAATCTCAAATACTAGATGAGCTAGATCAAAATGATATTAAACTTTAAAAATGACACAGAAATTAACAAAATCTTATTGACAAATCCCTTAAGATCAAAAAAATGTAAAATGAATATAATATCAAACCAATTCATAGAAAATATTTAAATAACAAAACTAAGGTTCACTAATTTTCTTATTTTTAAGACAAAATAAAATATTAAAAAGACCTTAACCCTAAAATTTTATTAAAATAATTATACTTGTTTTTTTTGTTAAATCTTTATTTGACTCTTTACTTCTATTTTGCATCTCGATGCCCTTCCCTTCAAATTCACACTATCAAATGCATTCCACAATTGTTATTCATACCTTGATATATAATAGGTCATTATTTGTTTCATTGTAGCACTTTTTCTCCTACCTTAGCTCTCTTTAAATGTGCATTTTTATGTCAAACTCTCATATCTAGGCATTTATAGAATTGCAAATTTAAATACACATGCTTATTAATGCCAATCAAAATGTTATTTTTCTTGCATTTATACCATAACAAAAACTATTACAAAAATACTCCACACTAAAATATATATTTTATCTTTACTAGTTATGGTTTTTCCCACCACTCAAAGGTTTTCACATGTGACACCTCTATTATAATTTCATTAATATTCTACATTGATATGCTTCTAGACTTCTACAATCACTCTTTTAGAATCTTGTCTCACAAAAAAATAAACTAATGTTATTTTATGGAAAACCAAAGTCAAAACTACAAACAAATTAAATAAGTGAGGCTATTATCATCTAGGACAGCAAAGAACCTATGGAACTAATCCTTCGAGATGATTTATGCCACTATCACAAGAACATGATTAGAAATTGCTCTAGTACTATGTTAAAAATCAAAATAAATTTAAACAATTTTATTTAATTAGTGAGAGGTATTTATGCAATTGTTTGATCCTACATTTTAGGATTCAAATCCAATCACTCTTTGCACTGAGACTTCTCTAAGAAAAAAAAATTATAGGTGATTGTTACAAAAATCACTCAACAAACATATTCATGTCAATTTCCTATTATATAAAGTTATATTCTGGTTATATTTTTTAATGTAATTTTGGATGAAACTTCCAAGATTTAATATTGGTATGATCATTAATTCAACAATGCTCATAATTATTCTTTGGTTCTTTCCATTGATGTACAATAGCATTTGTCTTCTTACTTTCTAATTATGATCATTAATTCAACAATGTCCACAATTATTCTTTGGTTCTTTCCATTGATGTACAATATTATTTGTCTTCTTACCTTTCTAATTACATTTCTTTCTTTTTCTCTCTTTTTCTCTCTAGGGTTGATGTTTGTTTTGAGTATTAACCTTCCCCTTTGTTTTTCTCCTCTATTTAGTAGGTGAAAACAAACGCTTCATCCAAATGTTTTGGTTTTGAAGTATTCACCCTTTTGCAGAGGTGGTATAGAGTCCTCTAAGATACTTGTTGAGAACATATTCTTCCTAGAAACCCATCTCCAATATCATTTCCTGTCTCTAAAAATTCCATGGTGTAATCCAACACACTTTGGCCACTAATTTATCTAAAAAACCACTTAATCTTTTGGTCAATTCATAGCCAACCATATAACAATTTCTAAATGATAAATTTATGAAATCCTCCCAACTGGCCACTAATAGTTTCCTCTTTTTTGAGGATGTTGGGTAGTTTTCTCACCATACAAGAGTATGTCTAGACATTTTGAGACCAAGAAATGAAATTATTTGTACACCACTCATATTGCACACAAACTAAAATATACTTAGGTTTTCTTTATTCATGTATGTAAAATATGTGCATATATTTGTGTTGAAAATTTCATCTCAATATGATTGATAACTAATCATTACAAAACCTTAAGACTATGCAATCCAAATGATAGTTATGTTGACATTACAATTTAATTAAAAATTTAGCATAAAAATACATGAAATCGTACACATGAGACATAAGGATTTATGTGTGAAACCCTTTAAAGAAAAAACTACTAGAAAAGAGAGTTCAAGATTGTATTAATATAAGAAATAGACTCGAAATATAATGCTTTCTTACACCTTAATGTGCAAAGTATGATGTGCAATCTTGTAATATGTTTCACAACATCATCACATTATTAGTGGTAACTTTGATATCAACTTATTCCATCTACATCAGAGACTATATATATTCCTAAGTCATTAGCCTAGAATCCCAACCAACTCAATACTATAACTGCATATACAGTACCGACATCACACAACAATAACATGCATATAATATGATGTCAACATACCACATATCACTCCAACAAGACTTCTTCAAATAAACAATCAAATCATCAACTTACATTCTCCAACAATGCCTTAGTTAATGGTTGTTAACCAAACACTCTTGATAGTAAGCATGTCTTCCTACAATACCACCAAGACCAAACCAGGGGTTGTGATAACAAAGATCACTTCTAATAATATATGGTAATTCAAATTATCTCGTAAAAAGTATACCTATTATCTACTATTGTTATATACATTCCAACAATGTCACTTGCACTCATACATGCTCTAAAAAATACCTTGCTCACAATTTGATAAACAATTCTTGACTATATATCATGTAGTTGCTAGTATGTCAACACCGAGCTATAAGACACCTCCATATGAATCCACCAAATCTAAACCCACCACATTGTTATTGCACATGCTTTTGAAACTATTTTACCCATCTACAATCAAACTTGTCATCATGATAAGCAAGTCCCATACCTTTTCTCACTAAGGAACTCTTTCTAGACGTATATCACACTAAAGTTCAAAAAAATTGTCTTTCAAAAAATGTGATTCATATCTTGGTTCCAACTTTAAATGTAATAGGTTCAATATTTACCATTATTTTGTCCTTCTTCCATTTTTTTGGTCTCTTAGGTCACCTTCCTCCTCTCTACTATCTCCAACGCCAATTTTTTGGGCTAAAACTCACATCAAAGAGTTTATAGTATGACTATTGTTATTGGTCCATTAGTGTTTGTTGCAAAGTCATGGTCTTTTGTTGATAATCACATAAATAACTACAACAAACAAATTTAGTAGTACACCTCCACAAGTGTAATTCTAAAAGAATGGCAATAAATTGTTCTAAGAAAATGTGATCATTTGTTGTTGATAAACATATAAATAACTGCAACAAAAAAAAATTAATATTACACCTTGACACAATTATAAAAGGAAGGCAACATATTATTCTAAAAATTGTGGCCCTTTGTTGTCAACACATAAATAACTACAACAAATTTTAATATTACACCTTGGTACTTTTAATTATAAAAGAAGGGCAATAGATTATTCTAGAAAGTGTGGCTAGTTGTAGATAATCATATAAATAACTACAATAAACAACTTTAATAGTAGACCTTGACACTTGTAATTATAAAAGAAGGGCAAAATATTATTTTTTAAAGTATACTTTTATCGATATAATTTTTTGTTGATGATTAAACCTTTTGTTACTTTTAAATCGATGTAAAGCTATAATTATGACATTATAGAATTTTATGCAATATTTTATTAGGATTCAAATGTGTAGTTTTGTATCAATCTTCATCAACTCATATTTCATGAGTAGTGGTTCACAAGAATCCATCTCTCGTGAGTCTGAATGGCCCACTTCTCTCACGACATCTATAGATGAATCTGTGTAGCTTTTGGATTTGATTGTGTCAAAAAAATTTGCATCAACGTTTTGGATCACACTCTGTGATCCATCATCAGGATGAGAGAAAGCAAGATGAGAATAAATGGACAATTGCTGACTTAGACAAGATAAAAAGCAGAGAGGAGGGGGGAGGAATGGATACACGCAAACCAAGGACAAGAAAAGAGATAAGAAAGGAAAAACACACCAATTAGAATAATGAAAAAAGAGACCACACATGAGAAAAGAAAGAAAAATAAAAATAAAAATAAATCAAAAATCAAAAACCTCAAACTTGAAGAAAAATAAAACAAGTTTAAAATAAATAAAGAATGAAAGGAGAAACAAGGGAAAGAAGAAAAAAAGGAAACACCTACCCAGAATACACCTACACATACCCACCCACACACACACTTAAAATAATAAGAATAAAGGAACCTCAAAACTTGAGGAGAAAACAAAAAACAACAAGACCAAACTAAAAATGAAGAAAAATGCAAAGGAATGAGGAGAACTAAAAAGAAAAGAGGAGACAAGAAACAATGAAGAAATAAAAAGGAGAAGAAAAAACATTAAAGAGGACAATAGAAGATATATATAGATGCAAAGACATTGAAAAGAATGTAAATGAAGAAAAAAGAGACAATGACTAAAACTAAGAATACAAATAAAAGAAGAAAAAGAAAATAAGTTTATCTATATAGAGACAACGATTAAAGAAAATATATAAATAGAGACAACGAATAAAGAAAATATAAATAGATAAAAGACCAAATAGAGATACAGGGAAAATACCAAGGGAGAAATAGAAGAAAAATAAAGAAACTAAATACATCAAATTACAAAAGAAAAACCAAACATAAAAGAAATTATATATACATATATATAGAAAAACGAAAAGAGAACAAACAGAAGAATGAAATATATATATATTTCATTATATATATATATATAGCTGAAAAAAGCACCCCGATAAATCTAAAAACAAAAGATAAAGGGAAATAAAAGACCAAGTGAAGATAAAGGAAAAATAACTAAGAGAGAGAAAGAAGAAAAATAAGGAACAAATTAAATGAAACAAACAAAATAAAACCAAACAGGATAAGAATATATATAATATACATACATATATATATATATAATATATATATATATATATGTAAACGAAAAATGAAAAAACAAAAGAATGAAAACAGAAGAAGAAAGAACAGAAGAGAAGAAATAAATATGTAAACAAGAGATGAAAGAACAAAAGAATAAAAGAAGGGAAAAATTCAAAAATTAACAACCATTAAAGAAATAAAAGACCAAGGAAGATAAAGGAACAAATACTAAGAGAGAGAAAGAAAAAAAATAAGGAACAAATTAAATGGAACAAACAAAATAAAACCAAACAGGAGAAGTATATATATATAAACAGAAAAGGAAAAAACAAAAGAATGAAAAATGGAAGAAGAAAAAATAACAGAAGAGAAGAAATAAATAAACACAAGGAGTATCACTCTAAAAATAAAATAAAAGAAAGGCAAGAGGAAAAAGTGAATAAGCCCATGAATATAAATGAGAGATTATAAAGGTATGAAAGAAAAGAAAGTCAAAAATAAAAAAGGAGAAGAAAAATGGAAAAAAGAATAGAAGAAGGATAATTGTAATAAAAAAATTCTAACAATGAAGGAAAAATAAATAAAAATAAAAAACTTATAGAATACAAAAATAATATAACAAGAAAGAGAAAAAGGATGGAAAAACAAAAAGTGAAAACAAGGGGAAGAGAAAAAACCAAGGAACAAAAGAACCAAAACAAGTACCAAGGAAAGAACAAGGAAAAAGAGAAGGAGAGGAACAAGACAAGAGGAAGAAGATGGGGAGGAAAGACAGGAGGCAACAAACCACCCGAGGGGGAGAAAGGCCTAAGGAGGAGGATGAGAAAGGACGCGAAGGGGGAAGGACAAAGAAAGAAAGGGGGGGAGGGAAAGGGGGCCCAAGGAAGCTAGGAACATACCTGATTGCGAAGGTTAGAAAGTAAGGGTTGTCAAGCAATACTAACACCCCAACCTTCATCACAGTTAAGGTTCGAGGGGTGGTTGCTAATGTGAATGGCTTCCTTGAGCTTTCGTTTGAAAAAGTTATCTTCTTTGCACAAGATCTGGGTGTTCTCCAAGCATATGTGGTGCTTAGTTGAAGAGGAGTGATTTGCAAGTGTCGATTTGACAACACAATCATGTTTGATATCCACACTGTGCTCCTTAATTCTTGTGCCAAAAGAATGACCCATTTCGCCTATATACGGGATGCCACAAGAACAAACTATCTTGTAGACCTCAGACTCAAGTAATATGTCTCTTCAGTCCTTGAGAGAGGGGAGACGGTATTTCACGGTTGAGAAAGGTTTGAAAGCACAATGAAGCCCTTTCTTCGAAAGGATCTTGGAGATTTTTTGGGAAATGCCTTCAATATAAGGAAGAGAAGCACCAGGGAGGAATTCAAGTTTGGAGGTTGGGGAATTGGAGTGGAACCTCTCCCTAGCATGGGTAAATGCTCTAGAGATCTGCCTATTTTTGTAGCCATTAAGGATGAAGACTTTACGAAGATGGGCTAACTCTTGGTCCAAGTAATCTTCATCACAAATGAGAAACATTGAGATTTTTCAATAGATGATTTACATATGGATGAAACATTGAGATTTATCTATAGATGATTTACATATGGATGAAACATTGAGATTTTTCGATAAGTCAACTATCCCAATACTACTCCAACTCAAACATAGTTAATCGTAGAGTTCCCCTAAGATCAAGCCCACTTTACTTGTTGCCTTGTTTGTGAGGTTAATCATAGAGTTCCCCTAAGATCAAGCCCACTTTACTTGTTGCCTCATTTACAAAACTTCGTCTCACAGACAATGAGTGCTACATAGACCATTCACACTCATAAGAGATAGATTTTTGTGAAACACAAAAATATGAATCAATGAAAATTAATTCAAAACTACTCAATTACCCAATTGAAAATGAGTGCTACATAGACCATTCACACTCATAAGAGATAGATTTTTGTGAAACACAAAAATATGAATCAATGAAAATTAATTCAAAACTACTCAATTACCCAATTGAAATTTTTAACATGTGTTGCAAAACATCAACTACATGAATTAAAAAACTATATAATAAATGATTCATAAAACAAAATACTTAAAAAAATTGTAAATAGCATAAAATAAACCTAGACTTCTATTTAAAAAATATATATATCTTATAAACCACTACTCAAACTTAAATCCCAATAAAATATTATCTAATTTTCCGAACTTACCACATAAATTAAAAGCTTAAAAATTTAAATTCTAGAAAAAATAATATTATATTGAAAGCACACTTATCTTTCACAACGACCAGGACTTAATTTATGTTGGTTTTGGTGCGGAGTCTTTCATCCGCTAATGAAAAAGAAAGGAAATTTGTTAACCCTTCGAGCTGAAAAAACCTAAAGGAGCCATCACAATTTAAGAAAACTTCAGAAAGTTGATTTTACACCCGAACAATGTGGGATAAATGAAACGGTCGTAAACGGAACTCAAATATCTGCTGTAGGGGATGGTGTCCATGGACTCCAAACTAATCTACATAATACATTGCCCTGTTATTTGAAAAGCTTTAGTGGGCACCGATGTTAAAATGTTTTGAAAGTAGAGATCAATAAAGAAGATATTAGAGGCAGAAAGAGCACTGTGTCTTTAACAGGAAGCAACATGGCATATATATAAGTTTAACAAAATCATATAGTCTGTTATCAGAAATACAAAGAGTTGAACTAAATGCCGCTGGCTTGCCAAACAGGTGACCTACACCAACTAAATTTAACTCCTGGCATTATCGTACACAAGATTAGAGAGTGTTTTTTATACAAAACATTGAACATCCGGAACTTTCTCCAAGCACATTGGTATATAGTGCTCTGGCTTAAGCAACTACCTGCTTTGGAAAAGATTGCTAAAAGATAAATGTTTTGAAACATCAAGGTGCCGTGGTGTAGTTGGTTATCACGTCAGTCTAACACACTGAAGGTCTCCGGTTCAAGTCCGGGCGGCGCCACTGAATATTCTTTATGATAATTCGTTCAGAATATTTTTACATTACAGGATTTAAAAAGATCACATGCAGATCGGGAATGCAGTTGTAACAGACAGCCTTTCAATTACATTTCCGATTGAGTTGCATTGATATTAGTTTTGGTCCTTGGTGTTTCTCTCGGCTGTTTTCTTGCTGTACAGCTGGTGTTTTTCTGCCCTTGGTTTTTTCTGCTGATCTCTTTAATAAATAAAATTAAAAAAAAAAATGGATTAGTGGTGAATACACACTTGAAAATGGATTAATCCTAATATGTTATGTTTGTCCAAAGATTTGAACATGGATTAGCAAAGAAAATAGTGGATGTTTAATCATCATTAATCTCCATAATCTAATGCATGGGGCTCACATTTGAAGAAGCTAGTGCATCCTTTACAACTACTCAAATGTCAGTGCTATTCCCAACATTGTTACCCTTTCCTCCCACCATCCTCAACATATATTGTATACCTCACTATCTTTGTAATGTCATAATATAGAGAGTAGGTACAAAATGGGGCACACAAGCAAGAAAGTTCCACAAAAGGATGAAAACCTCCTCCACCAATTTTTAAATGTTTGCACTTTTTTGGCCGTCTTCACCAAAGTCACAAATCTTGCCTCCAATTCTCTAAAAGATGTCATAAATATCAGTTCACAAAGTTTTGAGTACAATCAACAAGAATGGAACTAATTTGTAGTGCACCATTTACAAAGATTTGTCTACTTTTGCTCTATTAATGTAGGCTCATATCATCTTCAAGTTTGAGTCATATATGAATGCACTCAACTTCTCATTTCCATCTCCACATAATATGTTGCCAACACATCCAAGATTACCTGTTGTATGACTCCAAACTAAATAATGAAGATCTTCTTAAGACTAATGGGGCCTTGGAAGCTTGTTTCCCTCTTCTCACAATGTAAATGAAAATTTGAGTCCTTTGGAAATCTACACTTATCAACAATTGGCATGAAAATCTTTCAATTGTAACCAAAATGCAAGAGAGAGACAAGTGCTTAGCAAGATGGCTTACACCTAGAAGTAGGTAGTTCACACAAGTGGAGTATAAATGCCAACAATGATTAAGAGGGAATGATTCTTCCAACGATTTGTTGACCATTTTATCATTACCAAGAGTGCTTATATTGACTAGAAAGTTTAATGCTTGTTTCAAACCATCATGAATGTGTGAGTTCTATAAAGGAAAGATTACACCTTTCAATTAAAATCAAGAGGGTTAATTTATGTTTAGTGCTCTAGAGATTCCAAAAGCACTAACACATCCAAACCTATCCATTTGTCAATCTTATCATCAATGGCTAGCTCCTTTAGGGTATCACCGATCTAATTGATAACAAATTCACATATTGATTTGCTTTCTTGGGGCAGCGACTTACTATAAATGAATCTAATTTGTTTAGTAATGGATAAACATGTCTAAGGATGCTCTCTAATTTCCAATTTAGGGAGCCCTCATTTTTATGGCATTAAGCATGACCATTAAATCACCTTCTATAGTGAGATGCCTAGTGCTAGCCTAAGAAGCAACTTGCAAGCCCCAAAAAGGAGCCTAATCCTCTGTGTCATCATTATTTATTGGTGGTAACTTCCTTGCAGCATCTTTGATAGTCCAATCCAAATATTTGAAAGGAAGTAGAGGTGCAAAATATGTTTCCTACACTGACCTATACTCCTAGAGGAGGTATGCTCAAAACTAATTTAATCACACGGTTACAAGGAAGTTAACACAAAAATAATCATACTATTTAAGATGGTGATTTACATGGGGAAAACTCATTTTAAGAGAAAAACTTGTTGAGAAACAAGGTGAAACTACTACAAGAATAACTTCTACAAGTGTATGCAAATATGGAATTTGTTTCTTAAATAAGGATTATCATAAGATTAAATTATGTGATTGCATAAATTGAAACATTGGGAAATAAATTAGCAAATAATATCAACATAGGATTTATGCGGAGAAACTCTTTTGAGAACAAACTCCACACAAAAAGAGGACAACTATATATTAATCTTCAAATGAGAGATGCATTCACACTAATACTCTCTTCACTATAATAGCACTTTGGAAAAACCTATGTACCAATAAATAATCTAACCTAAAACCACCATCTCATACTCTCAATATATAGGCATGGAGAGAGGACAAAACCATAAATGATTTACCAAAATAATGGATACCAAAGCTATGTTATCTTGCAAAAACCCTACCCCCACCTTGGAGAGCATCTTTTGAGAATAGTAAATGGATCAATGACTTCACATGGACATCACATAGGCACAATCAATTGGCCCCCATAATAGAAAATGTAATTGCAAAAGCAACTTAGGTGTCATAAACCTTTTAAATGGCTCAAATCCCCACTCCAAAATGGAGTGGCCAACTCATGTGGGTCTCGTCTTGTCATACAAGATTCTCATTTGTCATGTCCCCTCTTCTTTAAGGCCTGCCTCAACCCCACTAGTGTTCTTAAACACTTATTTATTAATGTATATATTATTATTAATAAAAATAAATTAATTAAAATATAAATAGTAGATTAATTTTTTATTTTTTATTTTTTGGTTCTAGCTTTTTGGGCCCTATCACCCTTTTGAATGGGTATTAATCTAGCTAGATTTGGTTGACCATGACACCTGGATAGTAGATAAAATTTTAGGAATTTTTTCTTGAAGTTGCAGTTGATAGAACACAAACCCTACCAGGCCTTCAAGGTTGGGATGAAATCCAATACCATGTTTTATCAAATTTCCTCAAAATTGCATTTTTCAAGCCTAAATTTCCTACTGTGACTAGCATAGAGTTGTGTTCTTGGTCAAATCTATTACAAAAGTCTAGATCATTGTATTTTTTGACACCAACCCAAGATGACTTGAATTGGGCTTGAAAGGGGAGATGCACAAGGGTCATAACAACAAGGGTGACCATAGCGAACATACTTTGAAACCTTTTAGACCTGGTATTTATAGAAACCACATGTGAGTGTTGTAGATAGAGCTAAATGGTGTGGTTCAATATGGATAATCTACCTCTCACACTGATTGATAAGGCCTTGCGCCATGAACTTGATAGTTGTATCCAAAAAGTGTTGGTAAGGATGAAACCCATCAAAGTGCTCCACAAGGGGCATATTATCATCCACTATATGCATCAAGGGAGATTTGGCATGTCCATTCTATGTGTGAAACCCTCAATCTGGATGAGCATAGGACTTGACTGAGCATTGAAGTGTATTGCATCAAAGGGACACCAATTGAATCTAACATACATTCCATGTAGATCATGTGAGAAGAAGGAGAGAAATCAAAATCCTACAAATTTTGTTGATTGCCCCAAACCACCTATAGCTACACAATCATAATCTATGTCAATCATTAACCTGATGCAGGATTACCCCTAGATAGGGAAGCATCTGAATCATGAATAAAGCTTGGGGGTTGTAAGTGTTATTTCATATTTATAAACCCTAGTTATCATACATACATTCAACCATTGTAAGGGTGGATCCTCTCCCAGTTCCTTAAAAATTCACTTCTATTTTTGTACTTGAAGTTTCTTGATGAAAAATAATAGATACAAAAATATTGTGAATTATTGTTCCTCAATGCCTATGATTTGATCTGATTTATATAATACAAACTTGATATCTAATCCTATTCTAACTGTATAAAATTCTATTTCATAATAGGTTTGAGTAAACAAGTTAATTTAATCATGACTATCTATAATTGGGTAGCTAAAGGTTATAACATCATTCCCCAATACGAGCACCTAGGATCAAGAAAGTACATTTAGTGATCTAAAAATCAATTGGAACTAAGTTACCATTGTGCTCCACCTTCTTTATGAATGCATATGACAACTAATTTCAATATTCCTAGGGAAGCTAAATTATAATATGTTTTCAATTCCACTCTAGGCATCAATGAACACTTCCCAAGAGTGTTAGAGATACATGATTTATACATAATATTGCAAGGTAAATGGTAGATTAATCCTAACATTCTCCCACTTGAGATTATATAGTGCAAATATAGCTATAGGTAGAATAAAGACAATTAAGTACAACTATCAAGGTCATGGCCTTCCTACACCAAGAGAACATCTCTATGGTCACTAGCTTCATAAGTGAGTATGCAACAATATCTAGAGTTCCAACCTTCTCTAATGATACCTTCTCATTCTCAACCATTTTAGACACAAAGTGATATTAAGCATCAACATGCTTAGTACAAGCATGATACATGGTATTTTCGGCCAACCAAATAACACTTTGGCAATCACATCTAATTTCTAAAAAAAGTGTAATTAAAACAAAGACATGTACTAAGTCTTTGTAACCAAACAACCTCCTTAGACACATGTGCAGTAGCTATATGCTTTGTTTTTTGGTGTACAAATAAATTGTGAGCATCCTTTTACTCATCCAAATCATTGCTCCTCCAAATAGAGAGAAAACATAGCCACTAGTGAACCTTCGACTATCCAAGTCACCTACCCAAGCTACATAAATAAATCCATGTATGTCCAATTGCTTATCCACATCATCAAAAGCATGATATCACAAATAGTATTTTAAAGTTCCATGTAAATATCTAAATACACTATTAATGAAAGTCTGATACTCTTTATCATGGCTAGACATAAACCTACTCAAAACTCTCATTACTTAGGCAATATCTAGTCTAGTGCAAACTATTATATACATCAAACTACCAATAGAACTAGCATAAAACACTTAGGAATCCATCCAAATCATCATATTTAAGACACGTGTATAAAATAACCTTAGTACTAACAAGAAATGGAATATTCACTAGCTTATAGTCATGCATATTGGACCTTTGCAAAATAGTATATACTTTAATCTAACTCCACCAAAGCTTTATGTGTACCTAGTCCCTATTGATCACCATCCCAAGAATATATTTCATAGCCTCCAAATTCTTCATGTTGAATGTGTCAAAATTTTGAATTTTGATCTCCCTAATCATCACATTGTTGATATAAATAAATAATATATTATCCACATACAAGATAATGATTAGCATATGATCATCAATAATATTAATATAAACACAATGATCTTCCTTGCTCCTAAAAAAACCTAATTTCAATGCAAATTCATCAAACTTCTAGTACCACATATTGGATGACTATTTTAGACTATATAGTGAATTTTTTCAACCCACAAATAAACTAATCCTTTCCTTTCACTATAAAACCATTAGGTTGTTGCATATAAATATCCTCCATAATATCCCCATGCAAGAAAGTAGTTTTGACATCCATTTGATCAATCTCAAAACACAAGTTGTAGCAATGGATAAAAGAAATCTAATAGAAGAAAACTTAGCAATCAGGGAGAAAATTTCTTTGAAATCAACTCCCTCTCTCTACAATACAGTTGGCCGCTAGTTTGGGTTTCTACCACTCTAACCAAATATCTCTTTCTATTAAGATTCACCTCATCCTTTTTGCTACCCCATTTTGTTAGGGAGTATAAGGTGTAGTCTTTTTTTGAACAATATCTACATGCTTACATAATTCATTATATTATCTAGAATAAAATTTCTCACTATTGTCAAATATCAACACTCTTATTTTATAATCTATTTGGTTTTCAACTAAGGCTTTATGTTATTTAAACTTAGTGAAAATTTTATATTTAAAATGGATAAAATAAATTGTGTATCTAGAGACATTATCAATGAATGTAACATAATAATGACATTTACCCATATAATCAACATCCAATAAACCAAAAGCTAATAGTGGCATAGTGTGACGATTAAGTTGTTGTGATGTTCTTGCCATCAAGGTTCAAACCCCATTGGGGTGTTATTACATTAAATGCTTAAAATTGGGGATGAGGTCCATGTTTATGACCTCACCGATTCATAGCTTTGGGTCAAAAGTGTTTACCCTTTTAAAAAATAAAATAAAATAAAAAATCCAATGAACCAAACATATGTGAATAATTGACTTATAATAATTTCTTAACTCTATTACTTCCAATAGTAAATAAAGATATACTATGTTTTTGAAATGTACAATGCTCACATAAATCATTTTTACTAATAGAAAAATAAATTTAAATTGTCAACTAATTTTTTAATTAATAATGGTCTTAAGGCCTTTTTCACTTATGTGACCCAATTGTTGGTGCCACAATATACATGAATATTTAGTTCCAATTATATTTATATAGCTACAAAAAGTGGGTGCATTTAGCCTAAAAAAATTCCTAATTTGAGATCCTTTAGCAATCATCAAGTTCCCTCTTACCAACAATTAACTTGACTTACCAAATGTCACATCCACTCCAAAATCATTTAGCTTGGATACATAATGTAAACTTCTCACAAGACCTAGAATATGCAAAACATGATCAAGTGTTTTAACCCTTCCATCATTGAAATACAATTGTACCTTTCCTTTACCAACAATCTTCTTAGTATTGTTATCTCCAAGGAAAACCTCTTCTCCATCATAAGTTGTATATTGAAAAACCCAATCTTTGTGAGGATTCATATGGTAGAAGAAAATTGAATCAATAATCGAAAAATCGTCACAGACAGTGTTAGTAAAAATAAACAAAAAATCATTACTACATCATCAAAGGACTTTTCTATAGAGGAATTTAAAGCTTTTTTCCTACTTTTGCACTCCTTCCTCATGTGTACCCTTTTTTTGCAATTCCAACACTTTGCTTTTCTCTTGTTAAGGGTTTTAGAATTTCTTTTAGCCTTGGATCTATCCTTCTTATTATCCCCTTTAGGCCCTCCTTTTCCTTTGGACCTTCCCTAGACATGCAAAGCATCCTTCAAGCATTCATTCATGAATTTTATTTGAAAGGAGAGTAGCAAAAAGATTGTCCATTTTTTACTTTGCATCATTGCCACTAATGACAACACTCAAATTTTCCCAAATATCAAGTAAAGAGAAAATGAATAAGATGCATTTATCTTCCTCTTCCAACTTAATATCTACAAAATAAAGCTAACTTAAAATCAAATTAAAAATATTTAAATGGTATGTAATAGAATCAACATCTTTATTTTTTTTATGCAGCAAGGGTGTCCCCGCGACTCAACCCAGCAGCCTAGCAACCCATACCTTGGGTACCTGGGGCGAGACTAGTCCCCTGCGGGTGGATGCCATAGCCCACATACAGGCCCACCGGTCAACCACGAGAGTGGGGGGTTGAACTTGAGATTTATGGGGAGCAAACCCATGGCCCAAGCCAACTCCGCTACCCGAGTGGGCAATATAACCATTTTTTGAGATATACCTTACTAGTAAGACTTTTATTTTGATATATATCACCTATTCTCTTCCAAAATTTATATGTATTGGTCTCCACAAAAATATTCAAGAGTGAAAAATCTATAAGACACAATCGTATGGTTCCTCATGCCTTCTTGTCTATTTTGACCAATATTCATCAAATGTATTGAATGTCTTCTTTTCTTTTGTAATAGGAAACCATTGATCTCTTTCTTCGAGGAGATCTTTCATGTTCAACTTCCACGTCTTGTATTTAGAACCATTAAATTTATCAATATCTATATGAGAAGTAGAATCCATTTTATATAATAATTTCCTCAAATACGCAAAACCACACAATGCAACTCCCATTGCAATAAAAAATCTTCAACACTTAATAGAAAGGTGTCCCTCTCTATGTTGAACTATTAGATCTAATACTAAATATTGAGATACAAGGTGAAACTACTACAAGAATAACTTCTACAAGTGCATACAAATCTAAATTTTATTTATGAAATAAGGATTAGCATAAGATTAAATTATATGATTGCATAAATCAACAAACCATATCAAAATAAAATTTATAGGGAGAAACCCTTTCAAGAAAAGACTCCACATGAGAAAGAGGACAAGAAGGTAGTAATATTCAAAGGAGAGATACATCCACACACTAACACTCGCTTCACTCTAATATCATTATGGTAGCACCTATGTACCTCTAAGTAATCTCATCTAAAACAACATTTCTCTTGATATATAAGCATAAGGAGAGGATAAACCATAAGTGGTTTACCAAAATAATGGACACCAAAACCATGGTATCACACACAAAAACCACATGCCCACCTTATAGAGCATATTTTCCTACCCTCCTTAGGGAAACTAGGAAAGGTGTGGGGAAGGAGCAGTGAATGAGCAAGGAGTCCTACTTAACTAGATCCTTTATTTAACCAACAAGATGATTCACATACCATTATTTACTAAGATCGGGCTCAAATCAATAATGCATATGGTTTAATCCTTTCAATTCATAGGGATATTGACAAAGGTAGGCCAAATGTTTTACATGTGGCAAGGAAAATCTCTTGATTCCTTGAGAATAGTAAATGCATTAGTCACTTCAAATGGCATCACATGGGTGAAATCAATTGGTCCCCATAATATAAAATGTAACCATAAAAGTTATCATAACCCTTGATGTTTCAAATTTCCAAGTATAGCAGTTCAAATTGGAGTATCTAACTCATGTGGGTGTCATCTTATCATACAAGATTCTCACCACTCAATCCTCGAGCCTAGAATTAGGAAAAACATTTAGTGTTGCAAAATTCAATTGTAACTATCACCAATGTTCTCTATCTTCTTCATGAATGAATATGATGGCTAATATCAAGATTCCTAGGGAATCTAAATTACAAATTAATTTCCAATTTGACTCTAGGCACCCACAAACACTTTCCAAGAGTTTTCAGGATGTATGAATTATATAGGATTGTAAGGTCAATGACACATTTATCCTAAAATAATCACACACTCCTAATCAACTTAATTTATGATTTAATAATCAAGCTTGGTTATAATACATTTGTAGAGTCTCAACCTGTATAAAAGTATGACCAAATGTAAATTTGGATTAATTCTAGTAGCATAACATTACATGTAAAACTCACTGTGCTTTTATAGAAGTATTATCAACATGTAAATTTGAAGCAATTCTAGTACCACAATAATAGCTGTAAAAATCCCTATGCATACTCCAAGTCTCTAACCCAAGCACTTAATAAATAGACGAAGCACAATTAGGAAACCACCGAATGGTTTTACAAAACCACAACCAAACTCATTAGAAACAAGGTTCCCAAATCCATGGCTCAAATTCCAACACCCCTTGGTCTTTATTTTTCAGTCTATTTTAGATTATTCTCTTGTAGTTGTCATAAGGTGACATAATTTTCATAGTTGGCCAACCCAACTTAGGTACTTGATTTTGGTTTTTATCGTCATTCGAAGATGCTCTATGACCTGCATAATATACTATCATAACGTTGGTCAAAATTCCTTGAATCTAGGGGCAAGATCATGTTTGTCATTATATCCTTGTGCATGCATGCTTGCTTATGTGTATATTTTAGTAATTTGAATTTGTTACAGGTACTCATAGTACATATCATAGACAAGCATAGAAATATGCTTTCAAACCTTCAAACAACACACTTGAAACATGCACTTTTAATGCAAAACCTTAGAAATCAACATCAACTTTAATAGCATACAATTGTCACATCCTTTGCCATCATAAAAACATATTTATCATCCATCACTTTTCTTGTACAAGATATTTCCCTCTCAAAACTAGAGACTTCTTATATAGGACATGTTTCCTTCCTAAAACCAGACATGACCCAAATCCATCATTTAGTCCTTTCAACACTTTGGCATAAAGATGTTATTATTGTGTGTTTATTGATCATTTCTTGCCTATTTCTTTAATTTATCATTTTGATCTTTTAATCTTTATTTTTATTTTGACCCACACTATGCCTACTTAGGGTCACCATGATTATTTCATATCATGGTGTGCTTTTAATGACATATATTGAGGTAATGTCCATTGTTTCTATGTGTCATTCTTGATGGTTGTCTCATCACAGTTCCACCAAGAGCATTAGATGTCTTGTGAGTGTTGGGGCATCCTATTGTCTTTTGTTTACTTGAGAGTCAGTCCATGCATTAGATACCTTGTCACCTTGGTATTCTATACCCTAGTACATAACATCCATTGCTATATCAAATAAAGGTCGCTAATATCAAAGTCAGCATAACACATCATCATGTCATCCATAATCATATTTCTTGCATATATTTTTCTTCATTTTTCATCTTTCATTTAACATTCCTTTCTTCATCTTATCTTCCTTTGAGAGATCATCCATGAAATTTATGCATAGATACTCTCTTGAGGGGCCATCAATCATCTCATAAACTTTCTAATTTCTCATTTCTTACTGGACTGGTGCATGCCATCATCATCATCTTCATCTTCTCTAAATTTTCATCTCAACTACCTTTCTTTTTCTTTAAAACAATGTTACTTTGAACATTCCTTCAAAGAGGGGCAAAATGTAAACACCTCAATTATTCCACCTAACCCTAATCATCGCCATACAATTCATATATCATTAATCACACTAATCATCAATTATTTATTATCAAATACTATTTATCATTTAATTATCATTTATTATCAATTAATTACCATTTATCACATCATTAATTATTAATCATTTATTATACTCATTATCCATTCAATTAAATAATATTTTATTCTTTAATTAAATGTGATCTAATCATCTATTTTTAATTCATAATTTCCATTTTTGAATCATAAGCTAACTCCATCATCACTAATAAGTTAACTTAGTCTTTGTTTAGAATCTCAATCTTCCTTCATCAATTAACTTCATCTAATGTTAGAATCTTCTTCTTCAACCATTAGTCAACTTAGTCTTTGAATCGAAACTTGATGTGCATAATTATCCATCATTTTAATTTAAAGATAATTCAATTTTATCTCCTCAACACTTCAAAATGATAATTAATCAGTTGAGTTGACTACTCAATCATTTTAGTTAACTAAAGTCTTTATTCCTATCCTCATCTTCCATTTTATTTTTCCTTGGAAAGTCTATAAATATAGTATTCTCTTCATCATTTTCATATCTCACGTATTATGCAAATTAATTCTCTTGAAATCCAAGATCATTCAATCAATCATCAATCAAGTCTAGTGTTATGCTATAGAGATTTAACATCCACATCCAAACTGGTGAATCAACATTTATTTTTATTTTTGAGGTTTGCAATGGGATAAATACATAGGATTTATATTTGATTTCGTTTAATGTTTTTGAGTCTTTTATTTTCTTATTTTTCAATTTTAATGCTTACAATACCCTATAATTGATCTTTGAAGGAGAGCTTAGAACCCAACAAATATATTAGGACCTACTTCACCTGGTCCACTCCATGTGCCAAACATTTGTTAATAATGAGAAATGAAAACATTTATTATGTTTTAATTTGTTTATTTTTTCACATGATTTATGATTTATGATTGTTGGAAAGGAAAAAACATGAAAAATGACAATTTTTTACTACACATGATTTGTGATTAGTTAAAGTATCCAATTTTATTTTAAACTTAAAAACTAAAAACAAAAGAGAATATTAAAAATGGTTTTATTTTTCACCTCATTTATTTCTAATTAAATAAAATATTTCCACCTAATGTAGTTTTTAATTATGTACAATCTTTTTACCTTTTATTTAAAATGAAAAATAGAAAAATCCCCATAAAAAGGTAACAACCAAAATTTTCAACCCCTATTTAGCATATTTTAAAACCTGTTCAAATAAAAAAACATTAAATACTCATTGAAATATTTCCTTGTGAGAAATATTATCTTTGATAGTGTACATGCACTCCAAGCTCTATGGAGTGTACTTTGAGCTATCTAGATTGTATCTGCAACTTTCACATTTGAATATTTATGTCAAAATTAAGTACCTCTATTTTTTAACATATAGGAAAAATATATATTAAAATAGAAATAGATTACAAAGTGGTGTGTCAGTCTTAAAAGGACTCTTACCAAACCAACTCCAAAAACTCTTGAAAATCTAAATGGATTGAAGATAGAAAATCAATACAAGACCAAGAACCCTCCAATCCCCACAACCAAGGTATAATTCCTTGCAACCATAAATATTATTCATCTCATGAGTATCATAACTAATATTTGCCTTTATGTTAAAAAAAAGTGAAATAAAACAAAAACCAATTAAAAAATGAAATAACAATGTAGGAAAGACACGCCAAGAACCTAAACTCCAATAAGAAACACCCCTATAGAAATAAAGAATATAGAAAGTTATTATAATTAGCATTCAAAAAATCATTGAAAGCATTATTTGAATTCCATGTAGGACAATCTTGACATCATTCCAATTGAAATAAAATTTAGCCTTGAAAAGAATAGTAACATAATTTCCTTCCCTTCTAGTATGGCTCCATTGAACAATAATGAAACCATGAATAAAGATGTCAATATCTTTCTTACATTCATTCAACCATCACTACTAGAAGCAAGAGGAAGAATTATGTTTGAAATGATCAATCAAAATTTTAAAGTCAAATTCTAGAATAATGTGAGGAAATTTATTTAGCTTAACAACTAAAAGAGCTTGACGAATGACCATAATCTTAGCAAAGTTATTGGAAGCACCACCAAGATTGCTAGTAAACCAAAAATTGACCCTGTTAGTATGTGTACCATAGTAAGTGGTCACCCTTGACAATTTTACTTTATGTTTTGTCCCCCTTTATTTACTGGACCTAATTATGCACCTAATTTTCTAAATTATGCATTATGGGGCCCATTTGTACTATTTTTTGAGAAATTACAAGCATTGAATAAATGCATCCAGTTATTATTTTTCTCCTGACCCTTAATATCCTAGAAAATAGGGCCAGGACCCATTCACCCTAGGGCGTATGAGTCCCCCCTATTTTATCGGGGACCAATTTTAGATATGTCAGTGTTGACATTTTAACATTCAAAATTCAAGTTGCAAATGTTGACTTTTGGGATTTAATTCTCATCATTTGAAATCTAAGTGAAATTATACTGGAAAACTTATGATCAAGAGCACTATCAAGCAAGTCAAGAGCAACATTTCAGAGCTTTATTACAACAATTCAAGATCCTAACATCATGTCAAATCTTATCAATGTGTTTATGTTGTCATTATTTGTGAAGGCTAATCCTTGTTGTAGCTCTCATCAATTCAAGCAATCAAGCAAGCAAGATCCAAGACATTGAAGTGATGTGTATGACTTCAGTCCTTCAAAGAAACCATTGAAGGGTGGTGAGTTGTAACACTTTGTTGATTCATCATTCCTTCCTATCATTTATCCATTTTTATCATTGACATTGCCATTGTGGAAGTGGAAACACTAACACGGGGTTTGACTAAGGCAAACCCCTAAATGGCACAACATTTTTTCTCTTTGTGAATGTGTAGATTTCAGGTTTAGAGAGGATTGAAGGAACTTTGAAGACAAATTGTTCATTGTTGCAATTGAAGCCCTACATCTTGTTGATTCATGAAAACTCACCTACAAAATTATTCAACAATGTTCTGACAACTCTACAAGAAGAAATAGAGATCTCAAATCTAACATCAGAGGACTGAAAAAATAGAGCAAGAGAAGCATACAAGGTCTCAAATGCCCTTAGGTGACTCTATCCTCCTATTCAGATCAACATCAACTTTTTTGGGTAGGTACATAGTCCTCTACACTTCCTAGATTTACTTGCAATTGACTTTCAGTTATTAGTAACTGTAAGATTATTGCATTTCTCATCCATGTATGATTGGATCACCTTCATGGTTGAAACTCAATCTATACTCCTTATTGATCTCCATCTTAATGAAACCCTAAAGAAAGGCCTTGAATCCTATTGTTCTAAGAATTTAAGCTTTAGGATCACCTTTTTTATGTTTCAGTATGGTCATGAAAAACACCTCCCATACTAGCATTTCCAAGATTATTTTTTGAAGCCACATCAACATTAAATTTAACAAAACTTGAAGGAGGACAACCCCATTTAGTAATTTGAGAAACACAAGGAATGTTGAAAGAATGAGATAAAGGAGAAGCCATTGGAATACCAAGTCTCATCAACACTCTGAATTCCCACCAAGAACTCACTTAATAATCTTGAATCCAAACTTGACAAGTCTCTTTTAGATTAGCCATTATTCTACTCCAAACCTGACAAACATTCTTGGAAGTATCATTGAAAATTTATTGATTACATTCCCACCAAATATTTTAGCAAATTAGACTAGAACCAATATCATGCAACATATTAAGGGATTTTTGCTACAAAGGACACACTCGATTAACAAGAAAGTATTGGATAGATTCGTATTTATTCCACAAAATTCTCATCAATTCATATCATGATTGATGAAGGATAATGGTAAATTAACAATCTAAGAGTAGGTGTCGACTAGAATATTCAGTTTGAAGGCATATGATACATCTGTTTGGATCAACAATCCTATATTTTTAAAGATTATCATAATGAATAAATTTATCAAGAGCTACAAGCCACATGAAAGCATTCACCTTGGGCCAACTTTTAGGATGTACCAAACTTGATTCCAAAGCTTAGAGTTATAAACTTATAGGTTCTTGGCCAAAAGATTTTAATAACCATAGTGTACCATGTAGATCCCAAAACCTTTCACACCCCATCCAAGGAAATTTGAATTTCTACCTAAAGAGACTCTTCGAGAAACTAAAATATGAGTTAGTTGATCAATAAGATAAGACAATCATTGGCTTGGAAAAAAATATTTAGGTTTCCATTTACAAGTTCTAACACCTCTTGTATGATATCATATTAAAAATTTGAAACATAATTCTAACTAGCTTCAAAATATTTATATTTTAATTCAAGGGGAATAAGAAAATCTATACAAAGAGGGTTATTTTGATCGCAAGCATCATCCCAAAAAAGAGCATGATCACCTTTCCCCATAATCCAAAAAGATGCCAACCCTAATTAAAGTACTACTTAAATTCAAAGTTCTCCAAATTTGAGATTCTCTACTAAGGGTCAACATTTGAGGGATAAATAAATGATTATCCAGATGTAAGTACTTAAGCTGAAGAATTCTTCCTCATAACTCATTGTTCTTCACACACCATCTCCAATATAAGTTAGCAACAAGAGCTATATTATTAATAAGGGAAGATCTCATACCTAACCCACCTCTATCTTTAGGTTGGGACATTTTATCCCAATTAACCAAATTTTGTTTCTTCTTATTTGAATTTCCTTCTCGAAGAAACTATCACATCTTATGATCCAAAAGCAAGAGCCATGAGCCATAAATTTATAAACTTATTTAAGGACTATACAACCAACCAAAGAAAGATATCTATGTGTCCAAATTGAAATGACATTGAACATAATCCAACAAACCATGTTAGTCTTTATTCCTTAGGCAAGTAAGAGAAATAAGGATACTCAAATTCATAAAATGTGTAGAAGAAATCTAGAAATGAAAAATATTAGCAATTTGAGCTTGAAGATGAGGGTCAATTTAGAAAAAAACTTGAGACTTTTGATCATTCAAAAGTTGGCCAGCTACACTAATATTAATATCAAGAGTTCATCTAAGAGCAATAACTTCCTCATGAGTGGAATTTCCATCAAACAAGTGTCATCCACAAATTGAAGATGAGATAATAGATCTAAACCTTGCATAATGTGATCGCCAAAGATAAAACTAGAACACCTAAGCTACATAAAAAACCTGCCCAAACCTTCTTCCAGAATGATAAAGAGATATGGAGAGAGAGAGAGGGTCGACCCAATGCAAGCCTCTTACAAAATGGAAAATAGTTGAATGAGAACCATTTATAAGCATGCGAAAGGAAGGAGAGGTCTAACGACCCATCACCCATTGAATCCAATTGTCATCAAAACCAAAGGCACATAATATATCTTCAAAAAATTCGACAAACTTTATCATAAGCCTTAGAAAGATCAAGCTTCACAGACATTGAAATTTTCTTGTTGACATGCATAAAATGAATAGCTTCTTGGACAATAACAATACCATTAATGATTTGACGACCTTGAACAAACCCTCCTTGTTTAGGAGAAAAACACTTCAACCTCTCAATAATAGTCTTAGAGAAAATCTTATAAATAGTATTGCAAAGGGCTATGGGTCTAACATCAATAAAATTCAAGACCTAATCCTTCTTAGGAATCAAGCAAGAAAAAAAATATTTAGAGATTTAAGCATTTGTTTGGAAGTATGTAGTTCCTCGGGTGCCACCAAAATATCATCTTTGACAATATCCCCAAAAGCTTGAAAGAACTCAATAGGAAATCCATCAAAACCGAGAGTTTTATCTCAAAGACAACTTGCTCTAACTCATCTGGAAATATGACCACTCAACAAGGAGTTATCATGAGTAGAGATAAGATTAAGAATACAATTCAAAATGATGCAATTGATAACAACAAAAAGGTTGGTGGGAGCTTTGAATAATTCACGGAAATGAGAAACAACCTCTAATTGAATGTCTTGAATTGAAACTAATTTAGACCTATCTTGTCTTTGAATCTCCTTGAAAGCATTAAGATTGTTTTGTGCAAAAAGGAATAACTCCTATCACCTCCCTACAACCATTTAGTATGAGATATTTTTGTCTCCACATGATTTCTTGATGCTCACTTTTATGTAGATCATTTTGAAATTTAGACTGCAAATCAATAAATCCATACCTAACCCTTTCCCCTGAATACACCCTTGAATTTCAACCAACTTATTCAAAATATTTCTTTTCCTCTCTAAAAAATTACCATAAGTTTTGAACGAAACATATTGAACTCTGCCATGACGAAGTTTACCTTCCTCCACCAAATTCTAAATAGCAATGGAAATTACAGCGGCGTGAGCTTTTAGTCTACGAAAAACAATGGAAGAAACTTCACGATTCCATTAAAGCACCACGTGTATAACTAATTTAATGCACAAGTTTCCAAAAATATCAGAACTTCCACAATTCGGGCCAGGTACAACGTATCGCGATTCTGTAAACTGCCTCTGAGCATTGGCCGGCTGCGCAACTCACGACAACTTTTAAATGGATCGAGTAGGTCCAGTTACGAGTATTTTAAAGCAGCCCTTTGACCTGCTCCAAGATCCAACAGTAGTTGCCATAAGAAGAGATGATTTGATACTGGTTATGTATATGGCTACTTCCAGGACATTGCTATTACTTTTGAGAACAGCCCAAAGGCAACTTTTCTCTGGTAGCATTATAAGGGCAAGCCCTAGGGTAGGGCAAGGAGGGCATCTGGTACCATCAAATTCCTTCTGGAAAGAGACATTTTGAGATTCTTGTCCTCTGTTAAAATGCAGATGCAGTTGAAGTGGCCGCGTGTTGGCCGTGCATCTGTGCACTGCACTCCCGTGCTTTACAGGCCGAATCCAGCGTCATTTTCTTCTTCTTCATTTTCTGTGTCATTATCACGCAATAGAGATGCGATCCGTTTAATTGGGGGGATCAATGAAAAGGCTTCGCCGGTTTGGAGAAGTAAAAAGAGCCCCGGGTCCTTCAAATCTGGGGTTGGAGGTGGAATAGGAATTGGTGCGCCAGTGGAGGACTGTGAGGAAATCAGTGTGAGTAGGAAGCTTAAAATCGGCGTTTATTTTGGGACATGGTGGGCT
Organism: Sequoia sempervirens; assembly: GCA_007258455.2. Classification (NCBI taxonomy): domain Eukaryota; kingdom Viridiplantae; phylum Streptophyta; class Pinopsida; order Cupressales; family Cupressaceae; genus Sequoia; species Sequoia sempervirens. The sequence goes on along the minus strand of VDFB02282279.1, from coordinate 425,938 downwards.
TTGGGTGTAGCCTTTAACATTTACAACAAGAAAGTTCTCAATGTGTTCCCGTTTCCCTTGTTAACTTCCACTCTGTCTTTACTCGCCGGATGTTTGATCATGCTCTTCTCTTGGGCTACCAAAATTGCAGATTTTCCCCATACTGATGCCGATTTCTGGATTGGGCTGGCACCTGTAAGATGTTTTTGCTTTTCATTTTTATTTGAGGAAGCGGCTTTTCTGGTTATTGTTATTGATGACATGGTCCGTGTATGATCAGGTAGCGGTGGCTCATGGCATAGGACAGGTTGGAACCACGGTTTGCATGTCCAAGAATGATGTGTCCTTCACCCATGTTATTAAAAGTGCAGAGCCAGCATTCAGTGTGGTGTTTTCCCAGCTCTTCATGGGAGAAACTGGGTTTTCATTACCGCTCTACATGTCTCTGCTACCCATCATAGGAGGTTGCTCATTGGCTGCTGCCACCCAACTCAATTTCAATATGATAGGTAATTATCTACAATTGTTTTGTTTTCAATGTTTCTGGTTTCTATTCCATGATGTAATTTATACAATTTTCTATCATATGAGGGCCTTCAATGGCGGCTTCCAACTAAGGACTATTTTTTTTATGCTTATTTATTTTTTATATAAGGATGTTATGGTAGATGGTCTGTCGCTTTTAGTTTTTCAATGGAGGAATTAATCTTTGGTGAGATTTTAGTTTTTTCAATGGAGGAATTAATCTTTGGTGAGATTGGGAAGTAAAGTCCTAATATGCACCACAATAATTTTCATGAACTGTCATCCATCCATGTGAAGTAAATCCAAGAGAATCAAACCTGCAATGAACAACCTGCCACCATTGTTCGTATTTTCCAACTGCTTGACCATCCCATCTACCCCTAAGACTAGACTGCTGCTTGTTAAGAATAACAGATCCTATATTTAAATTCCAAACATTTTACCACTTCATCTAAACCCACAGGACCTTAAGCAAGGCCAGTAGTAAGAGCTCATAGTGAAATGACACCATGGAACTCTGTTGCAGGATTTGTGGGTGCCATGATTTCAAACATGGCCTTTGTGATGAGGAACAACTTGGCCAAAAAGACCATGAAAGGGAAGGGCGTGAGCGGAATGAATTACTATGCATGTCTTACCATATTTTCCTTGGCACTTCTGATTCCCTTTGCATATATTGTAGAAGGGCCCCACAAGTGGATTCAGGGCTGGCAAAGTGCCCTTCAAACAGTATCACCCAATCACTTGCTATGGTGAGTTGATATCAAATTTGTTGGGTTATTTAATTTTTTTATACCAAAGTGGTTATGGCATTAACTTTTTGATACAAATTTGTTGGGTTATTTAACCTTTTTGGTTTATAATTTATTGTATTAGATTTGTGATGTTATTGACAATGTTTTATTTATGATTTGTAATGCAGGTGGGTAGTGGCACAAAGTGTGTTTTATCACTTGTATAATCAGGTTTCATACATGTCATTGGATGAAATCTCTCCACTAACTTTTAGCGTTGGAAATACAATGAAAAGAGTTGCAATAATTGCATCTTCTATAATAATATTTCAAACTCCAGTGAAGCCCTTAAATGCTTTGGGAGCATCTATTGCCATCCTGGGCACATTCTTTTATTCCCAAGTTCAAAGTTAGATCTACAACATTTTGTTCAAGATGAGATTTATTTGTTTATTATTTGCATTTGCATGGCACTTGCAGTCCTTCAAATGTGACCTTTTTGTCTTTGAGCTCCATGTTGCCCTTCAAATAGTGAGTTTTATGGCAAATAACATTGAGTCCAACAAAATTTGTAACTCTACTGCTCTGTTCGGTGCTGTTCCTTGCTCTTTTTTTTGGTCTAGGGTGTAATCTTTGTTGCTTGGTCATATAGCTATTGTAGTTGTTCTACAAAATTGTTAATGTATATACTGAATTTGATGATCGATTCTATCTACCAGGTAACTTTTGTGATGTTAAGCTATTCAAAATTTTGTCCTAAAAATATTAAAACATAATCTTATTTAAAACAAAAATCATATACATGTATGATTATTAGAATTTGTAAGCAAAATAAACACGAATTAATTGTAAAAAGTATAAAAAATATTATGATAGTAGCAAATATGCATTAATTAGGTCCTAGATTAATTTAAATAAGTTGAGGTAGAAACATACAACTACTAATTGTAAATGAACGGGGCATAAAAAGAGTTCTTAGCAATTTCAAACATACATTTTATCTTTTTTATACATTATAGTTGGTGCAATAGAGATTTGGTATGATACTTTAATGATGCATAGATGGTAGAGATAGAATGACATCAATATGTCTAGTATCTAGTTATAAATAATGCATACGATCATGTTTAATAATCGCATCCTTTTGAGGTGGTCTTAGCCTCAATGTTTGTGGACCTTTAGAACCCATTTGCCTTTGGATGTACCTTTGCTTGAGACAAAAGGATGTTAAAAAGCACTTTGGGGGTTTGTTGTAAATGGGGACAAGTATAAAGCTTCCTTAATACCAAGTTAGACCCCTTTGTTGATATACAAAATTTGAAAACATGCAAGTCAAAGATGTAAAATGTCTATTGTAAGCATTGAAATTCATAAACTAGAAATTAAATGCAAATAAATTGAAATTAAATTACTTCTAACATACAAAATCCACTACAAACCTCCAAATAAGTTGATGATGTTGATTCACATTGAAGCTATGTGGATACAATCTCAAATATCATAACACTAATAAGACAATAAGTTATATATTTGACATAATAGACTTGCTTAGCTATATGATAGATCTTGATGCTGAAGAAAATGATTGAATTTATAAACCTAGGAGATGCGGACGAGGATTAGTACCTAAGTTAACTAGAAGATTAGTAGAGTCAATTGAAATTTAAAAAAATCCAATTCAAGCTGTGAGAGGATAATATTGACATGCCTATTTAAAATGATGGATAAATGTGCACATGAAGTTTTCAATTCTAAGTTTAGTTAACTAATGAAGATTGAAGAGGTTTCTAGAATGGAGAAGTGTCAACTTGTGAGAGAAGATTGAGTTTCTAATATGAAGAAGAGTTAATTGATGATGGAAGGAAAAATTGGCTAAATAGAAAAGAGGAGTTAATTGATGAGTGAAAATGGAAATTAGATCACATTTAATTAAATAATAAAATATTATTTAATTAAATGAATAAATGAGAATTAATTAATAAATGATTTTTGATGTGATAAATGGATAATAAGTAATAAAAAAATATATGATAATTAAACGATAAATGATATTTGATAATGAATAGTTGTTAATTATTTCTATTGATTATTAACTAATTAGGTGATAAATGTTAAAAAGATGCAATTAATGATGACACGATGATGATTAGCGTTAGGTGGAATAATTTAGGTGTCTACACTTATAGTAATGTATTATATGTTGATGTTGATGTGGATATAATGATCTATTTGATAGTGCACTCAATTTTCTTTCAATTATTGTTTTTTCCACTCAATAATCCATGATCACTAATGACATAGGGTTTGTCCTTATATACAAGATCTTGGGTGCTTAATTTGAATTGTTCCATCACTCGAGCCTACAAGCAATGGCCAATTTCTTAAAATTATTAGCCTCATTTGTATAAGATTTTTTATTTTTTTTTAAAATGGGGGAGAGGCCACAAGCTTCGATCCATCCAGAGGATAGGTCACATCCATGAACTTGTGTAGGAAGGGCAATATCAATAAATCAAACTAGTCTAGTTCTTGTAAGTGCCCAAATCTAAATGGGCCTACATGACAAGTTTGATTATGATTAAAATCTAGCATGTGAGCTTATGTGACATAAAAAATAATAAAAATAGTTTTCAATTGATAATATCCAAGGTAAAATGACCATGTTAGCCTCTTAAGTCTTCCCATGTTACATTAGCCTCTTTCCATTTGCCAAGTGTTTGTGTTTTCATTTTGTGCAAAACTAAATTTCTTTATATAATAATGAGTTTGTTGCATCACTATAGTGGAGAACAAAAGTAACTTACTCCAATAAACTATCATGTCCCATTTCTAGTCAGTTTAATCTTGTATATATTAGGTATGTACTTGTGTCTTCCATGCTTCCATTTGTAGTGTGTTTTTCATCATGAGTATGCATTTTCTTCCAACTCCACTCTTCTATTTTACTTATTAGAGTTTTGAACTTTTCCATCCCATCATGCCTTCTATCTATTGTCATCTCATCATTGTATGTCAAACTTCTCCATCCTATCATGCCTATTTCTCAACCCATGATGCCTCATCCTATAATTTGAGTCTTGTGTTATGGTCAATCATAGGTCCTTGATATTTCTTCCTAAGTTTATGTTACCCTATAAAATTCTTAGCATGTGTTGTATTGTTTCTAGTAGTTTATTTTTGGCACCATCACATTCAAAATAGGATCTTTCCCACCCATGATCATTGTTCAAATTTAAAGTTGCAAGTTTACTTTAGTAGCCAACTGTCTCTATTTATGTAGGATATAATAGAGATTGTTTTCATTCCTGACCATCATCTACACTTAATTAATTCCTTTTAGAATCCATTTTGAGAACTTATGTTTGAGCATGGGAATCTTATGACAAGAACCCTAGTGATTTTTGAGGATGATCTCATATAAGGGTTGTATTTAAGCTTTGTTGGACATAAATTCTAGTTGCATTGTATTGATTCAATTTACCAACTATTTGTATGAATTTTCTATTGTAATTACTAATATTGCAAAACTATTTTGAGTGTAATACAACCATTAATGCAACAAGATGATTTCATTTGTTATTTGTTGTTCATTATAATAAGATCAAGATTTATTGATACCAATTTCTATTCAAAATTTAATGATATTATTGATGCATAAATATCAATCTTGATAGTGTTAATCAAATAATAAGTGTTTATAGAAGGTTAAGAATCATATTTGTATTATTATCTTGACACAAGATATTACAATGGTATCATAGATGGTGGTCTTGCTAGCTTGTGTGTTCATAGTTCAACTTTGCATGCTTTAGTTGTATGTATTACAATGATAGAGCAACCATATATCACTTGAGGGAGATCATGAAACAAGGTTGATTTGTAGAGAGTGAAAAGACTCAATCGTCTCCTATAAAACCTATTGCATAACATAATAGTATGGAAGAAAGAGAAAGGAAAGAAAACATAGATGAAAACTTGAATATTCAAGCTAAAATAAAGGCTAATGATTGATATGATGCCATATTTGCTTCACAAGATGGACACTAATATGATTGCACCTAGATAACTAACAAGTGAAGCAAGTACTTCTAGAGGTAATAATTTGGATACCACTCAAATCCACTCACAAATGATTATTCTTGTTTTAGTTGCAAGGCCACCCTTAGCTACCTTCCTGAATAAAGAGGTAAAGTCTCTAAAACATGAAGCCTATTTTTTATGATATTAGAGCCCATCATGTAGAATACATGGCCCTTCCTAAGGAGATCATAAGTGAAATAATACTCACCAATTATATGACCATGAAGAAGTCTTGAAATGGTTATAGACCTGAGCCTAGGTTACAAGCCTTTAAGAGAGATGTGTATCAAGTTTTGGGGATGTTGACACTCTCTCCTATGATGGATCTACTAAATTCTTAGCTTTTGTATCAATACATAAGCTAGACACACACCTGCCCCTCAAACTAATGATCAAGTTTGTCGCCTTGCATTCAGAGGGTATTGCTCAAGAGTGATGGTATTATCACAAAAGGTCATGGATCCATCACCTCATTTGATAAATTCTACAAAATTTTGATTGAGAGGTTTGATTGAAATGATCTTGAAGTTTATTTCAAAGATTTGGCTTGGCTCAAATAGCGTGGTTCAATGGAGAACTATGTAGTGGAGTTTTAGAAGCTATAAATGATGGTGCCATACATCATAGGGAGAATATTGACTATGCTCTTCATCAAATAGTTAATTGAATATCTTAAGGGGATGGTCAAGGATTTTGAACCATATACCCTACAGTTGGCCATCAAGTGGGCTTTGGCACTAAAGACTTCCATGCCAAAAATAAGTTCCAAACCAAAACCTTCATTTCAATGAATCCCTTTCACAAAAATGTATAGTAGATCAAGAGTTTTCCATTGAGCCAAGCCATTGAGGTAAATAATGAATTGAGAAGGAAGAATTTAGGTTTTAAACTACAATGAGTCACGGTCACTTGGATGCAAATGTCTTGGGAAAGGATAAATGTATTACATTGAGGTAATGTACGATGATGAATTAGGATCTAAGGAACTTGAACCATAAAGAGAAGAAGAAATCAAACAAGATATGGGAGAATAAGAAGATCAACAAAGGAGGAATGATTTATATCAAAAGGTTCTCTTGCCATGATCTTTAGTACTTTGAGATACAATCCCTTTCACATCCATGAGGTTTTGTGAGGTTAAAGGGTGATTTTACTCATTGACACTGGTGCCACTCATAACTTCATCGACATGAGGGACTGGTGGTCAAACAAGGTCTCAAGATGGAGGGGTTTGAAAGATCTAATGTTATTGTGGCTGATGGGTTCACCATCCAATGCAATAGTAAGATCTCCCAAGTGAATCTTAATCTGGGCTCAGATACAATATAGATGACTTATATTTTATCAAACATAGGAGGCACAAATTTAGTCCTATGAATCATTAGTTGTACTCTTTAAGAGAGATCACACAAAACTTCTAGACCATGGAACTAAATTTTTATGCAAAGGGAAAATTGGTACTATGTAGAATGGAAAATAAATTAGTATCAAGGATTTTATTAGGTAAGAGAATGAAGAGGAATTTCTATCACATGCAAGTTGCATAGATAGTCTGGTGTTTGGTGACTGTAACAAAACCCATTAAAGGAAAGGAGGAATACCATGTGGATGCATAGAGAATCTTGGAAAAACATAGTAAAGTATTCAACAACATTCCTCCAAGGAGAATGCCAGATAGAGGCTTTTAGCACATCATTGAGTTGGAGGAGGGTACTAAGCCCGTTATCACTATTCCCTACTACCACCATAGGAGTCATAAGGAGGAAATAAAAAATTCCATTAAGGAACTATTGGAAACGGGATACATCAAATTCAACTCAAGTCCTTTTGCTTCCTTTGTGGATTTGATGAGAAAGAAAGATGGCACAATGAGGATGCATATTAATTATAGATCATTGCATAAGAAAACTAGAAAACATTAGTGCCCAATCCCTAGGATTAATGAGTTGATAGATGGGCTTCATGGAGTTGTTTAGTTTTTAAAGATAGAGCTAGATCGAGTTAACACCAAATGCGAGTTTGAGAGGAGGATATTCACAAGAAAACCTTTCAATGTCATTATGAGCATTATGAATTCTAGTTATGTTGTTCAATCTAATAGACTCTCTAGAAACCTTCTAGTCTTGTATTAACCAAGTTTTCTCAAACAATTGAGAAAGCCCATTCTTATATTCTTAGATGAATATTTGATCTAAAACAAAATGTGGGAGAAGCTCTATGACACATTGATGAAGTGTTGAGAATTTTAGAAGTACAAAAGTTGTTTACCAAGGAGTAAAAGCATGAATTCACTATTATAGAGATCTTATATATAGGCCACATCATAAACATAAAGGGATTATAGATGGACATGGATAAGATCGAATCAATTTAAGACTAGCCTCCCCCAACAACTTTGACACTATAGGTGATTTGTTAAGGGTTTATCCCAACAAGCCGCACTCTTAACTTTTGTAACAAAGAAGGGGGATTTCACATGGACTGAGGATGCATAATGAGCATTTGAAAAAATAAAAGAGGTAATAAGCTCATGTTCTATATTATTAATTATGAATTTCACTCTTCCCTTCACATTTGAATGTGATGCATCAAGAGAAGATATTGAGACCATGCTTATGCAAAACAAGCATTTGATTACCTTTGAGATTTGAAAGATCACAAAGGTGGAAAGATATTTCTCCATCTATGATAAGGAAATACTAGCCATCGTGCATGCATTGGTCAAGTCGAGGGAATACTTGGTGGATGGCCAATTTGTAGTCAAAATTGATCACAAAATTTTGAGATATTTTCTCAATCAAAAGGATCTAAATAAGTGACAAAAAAATTGGGTGAGAAAACTCCAAGTGTATGGTTTTTATATTGAGTACATGTCAAAGAAAAGAAGAATTTTGTTGCTAATACATTGTCCAAAAGGCCAAATCTATGTTTCACATCTCAAATCTCCATGGATTGTAAGAAAAATCATAACAGAGTATGCCAAGAACATGTTTGTAGTTGATGTGTTGGAAGGGAAAGTATTGGAAACATGTAAATTATTTTCACTGAATTCATTCTCTTCAAGGGAAGACTCTTATTGGCATTGGAATCAAAGACAAAAGGAAACATTCTATAGGAAATTCATGACAATCCCTTGGTGGCCCCCCTAGGTATTTCAAGATTTGCAAAAAGATTAAGGAAAGGTTCATATGGAAGGGACTCAAGGATGATTTCCTCACGCATATAAAAGAATGCATCATTTATCACGAGAATAGAATAAAAAAAACTTGTCCAACAGGTCTTTTTCCAGCCCTTACTGATTCTAGAGAAAAATTGAGAAAGTATCTTAATGGATTTCATCACAAGACTTCCTAAAGTCTAAGGCAAGGACGATATATACATTGTCATGGAAAGACTAATGAAGTATGTACATTATTTTATATCTCTACAAATTGCAAAGTATCACAAGTGGCTGATTTGTTCTTGAAGGAAGTGATGAAGCTTGATGGACTACCCAAGATCATCATGAGTGATAGAGACAACTAATTCATGAGATTTTTTTGGTAAGATCTCTTCTTTTGGTAGGAGCTAAGCTCACTCCCAACACTAACTACCATTACAAATAGATGGTTAGACCAAGATTTTGATTAAATGAGTGCAATATTACTTAAAAAATACATTGTTGATTAGTAGAAGACTAGGATCAAGTGGCTCTACTTGGGAGAAAACAATTACAACACCACCTACCACATGTTAATCAAGATATCATAATTCATGGATTTATATGATTATTATTCTCAAAGCTTCATTGATCTCATTTTGGTGGATATCAAGATATTAGTAGCAAGTAATTTGCTCAAATAGAGCCATAAAATTTTGAATTCACTTAAGAATAATCTCAAATATGCTCAAATCTAATAGAAGATGTATGCAAACCATCGTAGGATTGACAGATAATTGAGATTGAAGATATGGTATTTGTAATATTGCTACCATACAAACAATATTCCTTAAGGGAAAGTGCATATGAGAAACTTAAGCTTGATGTCTATAAGAACTAAAAATTTGAGAAGGATTGGTGAAGTTGCCTATGACCTGGAGCTATCATAGGGAATTAAGATTTATAATGTGTTCCATGTATCTTGTTTGAAAAAGGTATTGGACAAACATATTGTACAATACCATTAGAATATTTACCTCTAATTTTTGAAGATGGAAAATTGGTTTTGATTGCTAAAGTAGTCTTTGATGTAAAGGAGAGGAAGTTTAGAAACAAAAGCACCAAGGAGTACTTGATTCAATGGAAGGATCTTTTTATGGAGGATGCAATGTGGGAAGACCCCTAGATATTGGAATATATGAACTTGCAATTTCTTGAAGACAATAAATCTTGAGTGGAAAAAAAATTTCATGTCCCAATTCTAGTAAGTCTAAGTCTATACATATTAGGTCTATACTCTTGTCTTCCCTAATTGTGTTTGTTCTATGTTTCCCTTTTCGAGTATTCCTTTTGTTCCAACTCTACTCTTCTCTTCTACTTTTCAAATTTTTGGACTTCTCCATCCTATCATGCCTTTGTTTCTCACCAAGTGTTATTATTTTTATCAAACTTCTCCATTCTATCATGCATTTTTTTGCCTCGTCATTGTATTTTTCAAATCTCTCCATCCTATCATGCATATTGCTCAACTCTTGATGCCTTGTCATATAGTTTTAGTCTTAAGTTATGGCCAACCCTTGATCCCCAATATTTATTCCTAAATTTTATTTCCCCTCCTAACTTCCCAACACATGCCATATTGTTTCTAATAGCCTATTTTTGGTGGCATCACATTCAAAATAAAATATTTCTTATCCATGATCACTTTTTAAATTTAAAGCTACAAGTGTACTTGGTGGTTGACCTACTCTCTTTGTGGAGGATATAAAAAGTGACTATTATTTTCTCGATCATCACCTACTCTTAATAAATTTCTTTCATAATATGTTTTGAGCACTGGTGTTCAAGTGTTGGAATCCTAGGATAAAAACCTTAGCTATTTCATAGGATGATCTCACATAGGGGTTGTATTTGAGCTTCACTGGACATAGACTCCAACTGTATTGTACTTATATGATTGACCATTCTTGTTGGTATAAATTTTCTATTGTAGTTACTAATATTGTAGAATTATTTAAATATAATACAACCATTAATGTAAAATATTGAGATAGATATTTAATTTATTATTTGTTTTTCTTATAATAAGAAAATTGAGAGTTGTTTCTAGATCATTTATTGCTTGAAATGTATGATATTTTTGATAAATAAATATGAAACATAGAAAAATAGGTTCACCAAAATGAATTGATAACAATGTACCTATCTTCCTAATTTCATTCGAAATGTGTGCTATAATATGCAAATGAAGAACAATAAATAAATCTAATTGATACAACAATCAAAAGGGAGATCTGGAAAGGGTCAAATGTTGTATAGCTTTTACCAAAGATACTTTTTCAGTCCTCACTGATGAATCATTCGCCCTATGGCAAATGGGTCTTGGCTAGGGCTCCGAAAAATCAGTTTCTGGGTTCTGTTTTTCTTAGTCTGAACTCCTAGATTCTAGTTGTTGTGAGAAAGTTGAAATAAATTATGCAGATTAGTTTTCATGATTTGACAACTTTTCTTGCAACTTTGACAACTTTGCAACTTTCTTCAATTTATCTCTTCAAAGGATCTTCAATCTAAAAATTTACAATCACACATCAAAGAGAGAAAAATGTTGTTTTGTTACAGAATAGGGGTTTGCCTTGGTCAAACCACATTTTGGTAATTAAACCTTGTAATGAATAAAAGCATGAAAGTAATGATGAATGAACAAATGCAATGTCACAACTCACCAATCCCTATTTGAACCTTGGTTAAATATGAAAACTAGCATGAAGTGGCCTAAAGGAATGTAGATCTTGATCATGAAATTTGATGTGAAACCATGCCTTTGATATGCTTGATAGATCTTTAACAGTACATCAACACATTAGCTCAAACAACATGCATGATGCAATCCATCTTTGACATGATGATGAGAATCTTGATTGTTGCAATACTCTTCAATAAATCTACCCTTGAATTCCTTAAAAATGCTCTTGAATGCTCTATAATGCTCTCTTGAAAGTGCGCTTAAGATAACTTGAATTGCTAGGTGAAACTAAGTGAAATAGCCTTTTATTTATATATAACTTATCATTAATTCCCGAAATTCAAATATCACAAGCCGAAATTGAATTATATATTTGAAATCATTAAAATACCACCAAAAACATATTTCAAAGAGAGGTCCTAAGTCTAAGTGAGGACCCATTCTCCAGGTGGTGAATGGGTCCTAGGCCACTTACCGAGGACACACATTGGACAAGGTGAAATGTTATGTAAAAATAGGGTCATAGGACTAAGTGAGGACCCATTTGCCATGGCGAATGGGTCCTAGGTCACCTACCTAGAACACACATCTTCCAAAGTTAAGTGTTGTGTAATGGAATTTATGAATGTTGGGATTTATCCCTCGGAAATTGTATTTAATTAGGCTTGGATTTGAATTAAAGGGGACAATTAAGGAAAATTAAGCTCAATCAATTAATAAAGCCCTAGATTAGTGTGAAAGTGTAAAGGTACACCTTACAACACCCTAAATAAGGCACAATTAAGTCCATTTAGTTTGAAAGGGCCCTAAACTTAATGTGAATATGAAAAACATATTACAACACTAAATCAAGGAAACATTAGGCTCATTTTATTATTAATTATTAAGTGTGAAACTTTTTCCTACACTTCAAAATATTATCTTTAAATCTGAGTTATCTATGATCTAATTGAATGCTAGGGCTGATAGTGTTGTGAATCAATAATAATTGTTTATGGATGGTTACAAATCAATTTGGATTATTATCTTGACCTGGAATATTACACAAGCGTCATGTTCACTATAGTGATTTTTGATGCAAGAGCATCCATCGGTGTAGGGAAATCTTGCATCGCCCAAAAAAATTGTTTTCTTTATTTTCCTTAGTTGTTTTGAGTTCCATGATGGCACTAAAGGGGTATAAGACTGTCAGGCGTCAAAAATAGCAAAAATTGGGCACTTACTATTTTTAGTAAGTCGGCCAAAATGGGATCGAATGGACGTGAAAATTTACCCCAGGGAGAAGAGTTGAAAAAAAAATTTGGTCATGAAAGAATCACCTCAATACCCTACATGGTTTGGGAGAAATTAAAGTTTCCGTCTTGAGAAATTTCCCCAATGCAGCTTCAAATTCAGATATAAAACCTTAGAGGCCCCGAAATAGCTCAAAAAGTGGCCAAAACAGCCTACAATGGTTATGGGTGGTGTAGAGCTCGTCGAGAGCTTTCCAACGATATACAATAATAGCAAATTAGACACCCAGATCAAAAGTTATGGCCCTACAAAGTTGGTCCTCAAAAAAGTGAATTTCATAAAAATTTCTTCCTAGGCTAGAAATCAAACGGTGGGACATTTGGTGCCAAAATAAAAAAAGGGGAAATTTGAAATTTCTAGAACATTCTAGGGCAGTTAATGTGGAAAATAAAAAGGGTTAAGTGGGGGTTGTAGGAGGTGGCCCTTATAGTGCAGATTGTGGCTCCGAATAGTAGATTTTCTTTTCAGAGATGAATTTTGTTGTAATGAATCAAACCCATTGTTAAACAGGTGCAGGACAACTGAGAGGGGGGGCTTGAATCAGTTGTCACACAAATTCAAAATTAAAACTTTATCACTTATCAAATCTTCAACCACACTATTTTGTTATTAAATATGAGCATGAAACACATATAACAGAAAGTAGATCAACACAATGAACACTAGATTTTTACGTGGAAAACCCAATAATGGAAAAACCACGGTGATGGTTACCTCACACTATGGGTAAGTGCATGGATCTGTGACACAATTTAGGCCCTTAAGATGCCACCTTTTTTTTTCTAAAATCAGCAAAATTTGATTTGCACAAGAAATGAAGATAGTTACGCTCAAAATTTCAAGATGTAGCAAGAACAAAAGTTGAAGTGCTCAAAGTCTAGTTTCTAAGCTACTAATTCTTTTTGAAATTAATGAATATTAAGGGTCTCAAAAAGGGGGGGGCCCAAAACAGGTCTTGTTTTTATCAAAAAAATAGCGTAGCGCCTGAGGGCTCCCCCCTTTTTGATTAACTTTTTTTTAGAATTTCAAAAATCCCAACGGTGAGAAATTAGCTAACACCATGTAGTTTATCCTCGTTTCAGATAATTTTTTAAATGAATATATAATATTTTATGAATTTTCAAAGTGGACACATCCTGAAAAGCTGAAATTTGAGCGTGCTCCCCCCTAAATTTTTTGAAAACTAATTGAAAAATTGAATTTTTTTTCATCGTGTGTAGAATGGAGTCTAGTTTCAAAAAAATGTAATTTGTTTCGTGTTTCGATGAACGGGTAAAAATCCACCCTAAAACTAGCACATGTATGTTTTTGACCAAAAAACGGAGGCATTTATAATAGAAGTTGTATGCATCTAAAAATGGTCATGGTTAATCAAGCTTGTTAATTAATTAAATATAAATTATTTAATTAACCTTCCAAAGTCATCTACATATAAATAAATTTAATTATTTATTTATATTGTTCACTTTTATAATTCTTCTACCTTAATTAAATAAATAACTTTATTTAATTATTACCATCTTCCATATTCCTCTTAATTAAATTAAATAAATTTTATAATTTATTTATATTAATTATCATGTTATTCTAAATTTAAACATTTGAATTCAAATAATGGAATATTCCTCCAAACACCCGCTTCATCTCATAGTTAAATTAAATATTATAAATATTTAATTTAATACCTTTTCTCACTCCACACATAATTAAATATTTTAAATATTTAAATTCATCTCTCACACATAATTAAATATTACTTATTTAATTATGTGAACTTCTAAATTCTTCTCTCACACATAATTAAATATTACTTATTTAATTATGCGACCTTCTAAATTCATCTCTCACACATAATTAAATATTACTTATTTAATTATGTGAACTTCTAAATTTATCCTCATATATAATTAAATAAGTTTATTTATTTAATTATGAAATTCATTACCAACTCATTCTTCAAATGGCAACCTTCCTTCAGTTCTAAATGAGAGAAATTGAAAAGGAGGAAACCTTCTATCTCTCTCAACTTTCAAAAATCTCTCACCGTTCATCCCGACAAGCTTGATCTAAATCGTTAATCAAATCAACCAATCAAATTCTTTCAAAAAATCTTTAAATACATGTGCAAATCCAAGCATTGGTTATGAACTCACATACGCAATTACGCTTACGCATTTGCATCTTTAGCATTTTATCAATAATCATATCTTAGCAATAAATCTGATCATAGCATAGCATAATCTTGCATTTTAGCATAGTATGCATTTTAGTTTAAATCTCATTCTCTAGCAGTCCATTTTGTTGAGCTTGGCATACTAAATCTGCGGGCAACTTGAACCAATGAAACACTGGAGATAGAGAGCAATAGAACGACTTTGAAGAAGCTGCCATCAAGAGTTTAATTTTCTTTCAGTTTCTTTGATATAAGGTTTTATTGATTGTGTTTTGATCCATAGCTTCTGTGCTAAGAGAGAGGTTAACACTATCACAGTTTTTTTATAAATTTGCATTGAAAGACATGCAAATGAGATGGGGAGCACAGATGAAAAATGTGAGGAAATTTGGCACCCTTTCAGAAAATCATGTCTTTTGCATGAAAGGGTTGTCCAAACCTTTGGGTCGGATGCCCAATGCAAAATCCAACCCATTGGGTTGGTACTTCCCAATGCAACCTATTTGGAACTTGCCAAATTTGGTGTGCACCAAATGGGTTGCTTCATTTGGCTAGCGCCAAATTTGGCACTCACCAAATGTAATTCATGACTTTTGGAATGCATTTCTCTAAACTCTTTGATTTTCTCTTTCTCTGCCAGGGAAACTATATACATGAAATAAACATTTAAGTATAAGTTGACATTTACATATGGACATTTACTTTCTTATACTTTAAGTTATATTTCATGTATATAGGTAGTATGTTTGAGAGTGGTTTCAAATTTGTAGGAGTTATAATGTAAATTCTAGTTTTTGGACGATTTAAAAAATTTCAGACTTAGTCAAATTTCAGTAATCAGCAAGTCAAATTTCAGTAATCAGGAGGTCAAATTTCATCTTTCTCTCTCTATCTCATTTTCATCTCTTATTCTCTAGACCTCTCCCTCTCTCACTATCTCCATCCCTTTATCTGACACTCTCTCCCTTGAGCTCAAGAACTACGTCTCTACATGTCCATCTCTCTCTCCTTCCCTCGCTAATATCTATCTCCCTCCCTCCTTCCCTCTCTACATTTCTCTATCTCCCCTCCCTCTCCTTTTATCTCTATATATTTCTCTCTACTCTCTATATCACCTCTCTCTATACCTACCTATCCCTCTCTCCCTCTCTCTCCCCTCTTTCTCTCTCATTCTCTGCTTATGTCTCTATCTCGCCATTCTCTCTCTCCTTCCCTCTCTAGTTCTCTCTATCTCACCTCT
>VDFB02282279.1:323419-409932 GCA_007258455.2 Sequoia sempervirens | reverse complement strand
CTCATATTTTTCGTCTGTGCTCCCCGTCCCATTTGCACATCTTTCAATGCAAATTTATAAAAAAACTGTGAGTGTTAACCTCTCTCTTAGCTATCTAAATATATAAAAAACAAATTCATTTTGATTTAGTTAAGGTTTTGATCCATAGCTTCTATTATAAATGCCTCCGTTTTTTGGTCAAAAACATACATGTGCTAGTTTTAGGATGGGATTTTACTCGTTCATCGAAACACGAAAAAAATTACATTTTTTTGAAACTAGACTCCATTCTACACACGATGAAAAAAAAATTCAATTTTTTGATTAGTTTTCAAAAAATTTAGGGGGGAGCACGCTCAAATTTCAGCTTTTCAGGATGTGTCCACTTTGAAAATTCATAAAATATTATATATTCATTAAAAAAATTATTCGAAAGGAGGATAAACTACATGGTGTTAGCTAATTTCTCATCGTTGGGATTTTTGAAATTCTAAAAAAAGTTAATCAAAAAGGGGGGAGCCCTCAGGCGCTATGCTGTTTTTTTGATATAAACAAGACCTATTTTTCCCCCCCCTTTTTTTGAGACCCTTAATCTTCATTAATTTCAAAAAGAATTATTAGCTTAGAAACTAGACTCTGAGCACTTCAACTTTTGTTCTTGCTACATCTTGAAATTTTGAGCGTAACTATCTTCATTTTCTTGTGCAAATCAGATTTTGCTGATTTTAGAAAAAAAAAGGTGGCATCTTAAGGGCCTAAATTGTGTCACAGATCCATGCACTTACCCATAGTGTGAGTTAACCATCACCATGGTTTTTCCCTTATTGGGTTTTCCACGTAAAAAATTAGTGTTCATTGTGTTGATCTACTTTCTGTTATATGTGTTTCATGCTCATATTTAATAACATAATAGTGTGGTTGAAGATTTGATAAGTGATAAAGTTTTAATTTTGAATTTGTGTGACAACTGATTCATCGCCCCCCCCTCTCAGTTGTCCTACACCTGTTTAACAATGGGCTTGATTCATTACAACAAAATTCAACTCTAAAAAGAAAATCTACTATTCAAAGCCACAATCTGCACTATAAGGGCCACCTCCTACAACCCCCACTTAACCCTTTTTATTTTCCACATTAACTTCCCTAGAATGTTCTAGAAAGTTCAAATTTCCCCTTTTTTGTTCTGGCGCCAAATGTGCCACCGTTTGATTTCTAGCCTAGGAAGAATTTTTTATGAAATTCACTTTTTCGAGGACCAACTTTGTAGGGCCATAACTTTTGATCTGGGTGTCTAATTTGCTATTATTGCATATCGTTAGAAAGATCTCAACGAGCTCTACACCACACGAGCCACTGTAGGTTGTTTTGGCCACTTTTTGAGCTATTTCGGGGCCTCTAAGGTTTTATATTTGAATTTAAAGCTGCATTGGAGAAATTTCTCGAGACAAAAACTTTAATTTCTCCCAAATCGTGTAGGGTATTGAGGTGATTCTTTCGCGACCAAAAATAATTTTCAACTCTTCTCCTTGGGGTAAATTGTCACGTCCATACGATCCCGTTTTGGCTGACTTACTAAAAATAGTAAGTGCCCAATTTTTGCTATTTTTGACACCTGACAGTCTTATACCCCTTTAGTGCCATCATGAAACTCAAAACAACTAAAGAAAATAAAGAAAACAATTTTTTTGGGCGATGCAAGATTGCCCTACACCGATGGATGCTCTTGCATCAAAAATCACTATAGTAAACATGATGTTTGTGTAATATTCCAGGTCAAGATAATAATGCAAATGGATTTGTAACCATCCATAAACAATTATTATTTGATTCACAACACTATCAACCCTAGCATTCAATCAGATCATAGATAACTCAGATTTAAAGATAATATTTTGTAGTGTAGAAAAAAGTTTCACACTCAATAATTAATAATAAAATGAGCCTAATGTTGCCTTGATTTAGTGTTGTGATATGTTTTTCATATTCACATTAAGTTTAGGGCCCTTTCAAAGTGAATGGACTTAATTGTGCCTTATTTAGGGTGTTGTAAGGCGTACCTTTACAATTTCACACTAATCTAGGGCTTTATTAATTGATTGAGGTTAATTTTCCTTAATTGGACCCTTTAATTAAAATCCAAGCCTAATTAAATACAATTTCTGAGGGATAAATCCCAACATTCATAAATTCCATTACACAACACTTAACTTTGGAAGATGTGTGTCCTAGGTAGGTGACCTAGGACCCATTCGCCATGGAAAATGGGTCCTCACTTAGTCCTATGACCCTATTTTTACATAACATTTCACCTTGTCCAATGTGTGTCCTAGGTAAGTGGCCTAGGACCCATTCACCACCTGGAGAATGGGTCCTCACTTAGACCTAGGACCTCTCTTTGAAATATGTTTTTGGCGGTATTTTAATGATTTCAAATATATAATTCAATTTCTGCTTGTGATATTTGAATTTTGGGAATTAATGATAAGTTATATATAAATACAAGGCTATTTCACCTAGCAATTCAAGTTATCTTAAGCGTACTTTCAAGAGAGCATTATAGAGAATTCAAGAGCATTTTTAAGGAATTCAAGGGTAGATTTATTGAAGAGTATTGCAACAATCAAGATTCTCATCATCATGTCAAAGATAAATTGCATCATGCATGTTGTTTGAGCTAATGTTTTGATGTACTGTTAAAGATCTATCAAGCATATCAAAGGCATGGTTTCACATCAAAGTTCATGATCAAGATCTACATTCCTTGAGGCCACTTCATGCTAGTTTTCATATTTAACCAAGGTTCAAATAGGGATTGGTGAGTTGTGACATTGCATTTGTTCATTCATCATTACTTTCATGCTTTTATTCATTACAAGGTTTAATTACCAAAATGTGGTTTAACTAAGGCAAACCCCTATTCTGTAACAAAACAACATTTTTCTCTCTTTGATGTGTGATTGCAAGTTTTTAGGTTGAAGATCCTTTGAAGAGAAAAATTGAAGAAAGTTGAAAAGTTGTCAAAGTTGCAAGAAAATTTGTCAAATCATGAAAACTAATCTGCATAATTTATTTTCAACTTTCTCACAACAACTAGAATCTAGGAGTTCAGACTAAGAAAAACAGAACCCAGAAATTGATTTTTCGGAGCCCTAGCCAAGACCCATTCGCCATAGGGCAAATGATTCACCAGTGAGGATTGAAAAAGTATCTTTGGTAAAAGCTATACAACATTTGACCCTTTCTAGATCTCCCTTTTGACTGTTGTATCAATTAGATTTATTTATTGTTCTTCATTTGCATATTATAGCACACATTTCGAATGAAATTAGGAAGATAGGTACATTGTTATCAATTCATTTTGGTGAACCTATTTTTCTATGTTTCATATTTATTTATCAAGAATATCATACATTTCAAGCAATAAATGATCTAGAAACAACTCTCAATCTTCTTGTTATAATAAAAATAAATAACAAATGAAATATCTATCTCAATATTTTACATTAATGGTTGTATTATATTTAAATAATTCTACAATATTAGTAACTACAATAGAAAATTTATACCAACAACAATGGTCAATCATATAAGTACAATACAGTTGGAGTCTATGTCCAGGAAGCTCAAATACAACCCCTATGTGAGATCATCCTATGGAATAGCTAAGGTTTTTATCCTATGATTCCAACACTTGAACACCAACGCTCAAAACATATTATGAAAGGAATTTATTAAGAGTAGGTGATGATCGAGAAAATAATAATCACTTTTTATATCCTCCACAAAGAGAGTAGGTTAGCCATCAAGTACACTTGTAGCTTTAAATTTAAAAAGTGATCATGGATAAGAAATATTTTATTTTGAATGTGATGCCACCAAAAATAGGCTATTGGAAACAATATGGCATGTGTTGGGAAGTTAGGAGGGGAAATAAAATTTAGGAATAAATATTGGGGATCAAGGGTTGGCCATAACTTAAGACTAAAACTATATGGCAAGGCATCAAGAGTTGAACAATATGCATGATAGGATGGAGAAATTTGAAAAATACAATGACAAGGAAAAAAAATGCATGATAGAATGGAGAAGTTTGATAAATAATAACACTTGGTGAGAAACAAAGGCATGATAGGATGGAGAAGTCCAAAAATTTGACAAGTAGAAGAGAAGAGTAGAGTTGGAACAAAAGGAATACTCAAAAAGGGAAACATAGAACAAACACAATTAGGGAAGACAAGAGTATAGACCTAATATGTATAGACTTAGACTTACTAGAATTGGGACATGAAATTTTTTTTCGACTCAAGATTTTATTATCTTCAAGAAATTGCAAGTTCATATATTCCAATATCTAGGGGTCTTCCCACATTGCATCCTCCATAAAAAGATCCTTCCATTGAATCAAGTACTCCTTGGTGCTTTTGTTTCTAAACTTCCTCTCCTTTACATCAAAGACTACTTTAGGAATCAAAACCAATTTTCCATAAAAAATTAGAGGTAAATATTCTAATGGTATTGTAGAATATGTTTTTCCAATACCTTTTTCAAACAAGATACATGGAACACATTATAAATCTTAATTCCTTATGATAGCTCCAGGTCATAGGGAACTTCACCAATCTTTCTCAATTTTTTAGTTCTTATAGACATCAAGCTTAAGTTTCTCATATGCACTTTCCCTTAAGGAATATTTTTTGTATGGTAGCAATCTTACAAATACCATATATTCAATCTCAATTATCTCTCAATCCTACAATGGTTTGCATACATCTTCTATTAGATTTGAGCATATTTGAGATTATTCTTAAGTGAATTCAAAATTTTGTGGCTCTATTTGAGCAAATTACTTGCTACAAATATCTTGATATCCACCAAAATGAGATCAATGAAGCTTTGAGAATCAAAATCATATAAATCCATGAATTATGTTATCTTGATTAACATGTGGTAGGTGGTGTTGTAGTGTTTTTTCTCCCGAGTAGAGCCACTTGATCCTAGTCTTCTACTAATCAACAGTGTATTTTTTAAGTAATATTGCACTCATTTAATCAAAATCTTGGTCTAACCATCTATTTGCAATAGTAGCTAGTGTTGGGAGTGAGCTTAGCTCCTACCAAAAGAAGAGATCTTACCAAAAAAATCTCATGAATTAGTTGTCTCTATCACTCATGATGATCTTGGGTAGTCCATCAAGCTTCATCACTTCCTTCAAGAACAAATCAGCCACTTGTGATACTTTGCAATTTTTAGAGATAGAAAATAATGTACATACTTCATTAGTATTTCCATGACAATGTATATATTGTCCTTGCCTTAGACTTTAGGAAGTCTTGTGATGAAATCCATTAAGATACTTTCTCAAATTTTCTCTAGAATCAGTAAGGGCTGGAAAAAGACTTGTTGGACAAGTTTTTTTTTATTCTATTCTCGTGATAAATGATGCATTCTTTTATGTGTGTGAGGAAATAATCCTTGAGTCCCTTCCATGTGAACCTTTCCTTAATATTTTTGCAAATCTTGAAATACCCAGGGGGGCCACTAAGGGATTGTCATGAATTTCCTATAGAATGTTTCCTTTTGTCTTTGATTCCAATGCCAATAAGAGTCTTCCCTTGAAGAGAATGAATTCAGTGAAAATAATTTACATGTTATCCAATACTTTCCCTTCCAACACATCAACTAAAAACATGTTCTTGGCATAATATATTATGATTTTTCTTACAATCCATGGAGATTTGAGATGTGAAACATAGATTTGGCCTTTTGGACAATGTATTAGAAAAAAAAATCTTCTTTTCTTTGACATGTACTCAATATAAAAACCATACACTTGGAGTTTTCTCACCCAATTTTTTTGTCACTTATTTAGATCCTTTTGATTGAGAAAATATCTCAAAATTTGTGATCAATTTTGACTACAAATTGGCCATCCACCAAGTATTCCCTCGACTTGACCAATGCATGCACGATGGCTAGTATTTCCTTATCATAGATGGAGAAATATCTTTCCACCTTTGTGATCTTTCAAATCTCAAAGGTAATCAAGTGCTTGTTTTGCATAAGCATGGTCTCAATATCTTCTCTTGATGCATCACATTCAAATGTGAAGGGAAGAGTGAAATTCATAATTAATAATATAGAACATGAGCTTATTACCTCTTTTATTTTGTCAACTGCTCATTATGCATCCTCAGTCCATGTGAAATCCCCCTTCTTTGTTACAAAAGTTAAGAGTGCGGCTTGTTGGGATAAACCCTTAACAAATCACCTATAGTGTCAAAGTTGTTGGGGGAGGCTAGTCTTAAATTGATTCGATCTTATCCATGTCCATCTATAATCCCTTTAAATGTTTATGATGTGGCCTATATATAAGATCTCTATCATAGTGAATTCATGCTTTTACTCCTTGGTAAACAACTTTGGTACTTCTAAAATTCTCAACACTCTCCCACATTTTGTTTTAGATCAAATATTCATCTAAGAATATAAGAATGGGATTTCTCAATTTCTTGAAAAAAATTGGTTAATACAAGACTAGAAGGTTGCTAGAGAGTCTATTAGATTGAACAACATAACTAGAATTCATAATGCTCATAATGACATTGAAAGGTTGTCTTGTGAATATCCTCCTCTCAAACTCGCATTTGGTGTTAACTCGATCTAGCTCTATCTTTAAAAAATAAACAACTCCATGAAGCGCATCTATCAACTCATTAATCTTAGGGATTGGGCACTAATGTTTTCTAGTTTTCTTATGCAATGATCTATAATTAATACGCATCCTCATTGTTCCATCTTTCTTTCTCATCAAATCCACAAAGGAAGCAAAAGGACTTGAGTTGAATTTGATGTACCCCATTTCCAATAGTTCCTTAATGGCATTTTTTATTTCCTCCTTATGACTCCTAGGGTGGTAGTAGGGAATAGTGATAGCGGGCTTAGTACCCTCCTCCAACTCAATGATGTGCTAAAAGCCTCTATCTGGCATTCTCCTTGGAGGAATGTTGTTGAATACTTTACTATGTTTTTCCAAGATTCTCTATGCATCCACACGGTATTCCTCCTTTCCTTCAATGGGTTTTGTTACAGTCACCAAACACAAGACTATCTATGCAACTTGCATGTGATAGAAAGTCCTCTTCATTCTCTTACCTAATAAAATCCTTGATACTAATTTATTTTCCATTCCACATAGCACCAATTTTCCCTTTGCATAAAAATTTAGTTCCATGGTCTAGAATTTTTGTGTGATCTCTCTTAAAGAGTACAAATAATGATTCATAGGACTAAATTTGTGCCTCCTATGTTTGATAAAATAGTAGTCATCTATATTGTATCTGAACCCAGATTAAGATTCACTTGGGAGATCTTACTATTGCATTGGATGGTGAACCCATCAGCCACAATAACATTAGATCTTTTAAACCCCTCCATCTTGAGACCTTGTTTGGCCACCAGTCCCTCATGTCAATGAAGTTATGAGTGGCACCAATGTCAATGAGTAAAATCACCCTTTGACCTCACAAGACCTCATGGATGTGAAAGGGATTGTATCTCAAAGTACTAAAGATCATGGCAAGAGAACCTTTTGATATAAATTATTCCTCCTTTGTTGATCTTCTTCTTCTCCCATATCTTGTTCGATTTCTTCTTCTCTTTATGGTTCAAGTTCCTTAGATCCTCATTCATCATCGTACATTACCTCAATATAATACATTTATCCTTTCCCAAGACATTTGCATCCAAGTGGCCATGACTCATTGTAGTTAAAACCTAAATTCTTCCTTCTCAATTCATTATTTACCTCAATGGCTTGGCTCAATGGAAAACTCTTGATCTACTATACATTTTTGTAAAAGGGATTCATTGAAATGAAGGTTTTGGTTTGGAACTTATTTTTGGCATGGAAGTCTTTAGTGCCAAAGCCCACTTGATGGCCAACTGTAGGGTATATGGTTCAAAATCCTTGACCATCCCCTTAAGATATTCAATTAACTATTTGATGAAGAGCATAGTAAATATTCTCCCTATGATGTATGGCACCATCATTGATAGCTTCTAAAAATCCACTACATAGTTCTCCACTGAACCACTCTATTTGAGCCAAGTCAAATCTTTGAAATAAACTTCAAGATCATTTCAATCAAACCTCTCAATCAAAATTTTGTAGAATTTATCAGACGAGGTGATGGATCCATGACCTTTTGTGATAATACCATCACTCATGAGCAATACCCTCCAAATGCAAGGTGGAAAACTTGATAATTAGTTTGAGGGGCAGGTGTGTGTCTAGCTTATGTACTGATACACAAGCTAAGAATTTAGTAGATGCATCATAGGAGAGAGTGTCAACATCCCCAAAACTTGATACACATCTCTCTTAAAGGCTTGTAACCTAGGCTTGGGTCTATAACCATTTCAAGACTTCTTCATGGTCATATAATTGGTGATTAACATTTCACTTATGATCTCCTTAGGAAGGGCTATGTATTCTACATGATGGGCTCTAATATCATAAAAAAATAGGCTTCATGTTTTAGAGACTTTACCTATTTATTTAGGAAGGTAGCTCAGGGTGGCCTTGCAACTAAAACAAGAATAATCTTTTGTGAGTGGATTTGAGTGGTATCCAAATTATTACCTCTAGAATTACTTGCTTCACTTGTTAGTTATCTTAGTGCACTCATATTAGTGTCCATCTTGTGAAGCAAATATGACATCATATCAATCATTAGCCTTTATTTTACCTTGAATATTCAAGTTTTCATCTATGTTTTCTTTCCTTTCTCTTTCTTCTATACTATTATGTTATGCAATAGGTTTTATAGGAGACGATTGAGTCTTTTCACTCTCTACAAATCGACCTTGTTTCATGATCTCCCTCAAGTGATATATGGTTGCTCTATCATTGTAATACATACAACTAAAGCATGCAAAGTTGAACTATGAACACACAAGCTAGCAAGACCACCATCTATGATACCATTGTAATATCTTGTGTCAAGATAATAATACAAATATGATTCTTAACCTTCTATAAACACTTATTATTTGATTAACACTATCAAGATTGATATTTATGCATCAATAATATCATTAAATTTTGAATAGAAATTGGTATCAATAAATCTTGATCTTATTATAATGAACAACAAATAACAAATGAAATCATCTTGTTGCATTAATGGTTGTATTACACTCAAAATAGTTTTGCAATATTAGTAATTACAATAGAAAATTCGTACCAATAGTTGGTAAATTGAATCAATACAATGCAACTAGAATTTATGTCCAACAAAGCTTAAATACGACCCTTATATGAGATCATCCTCAAAAATCACTAGGGTTCTTGTCATAAGATTCCCATGCTCAAACATAAGTTCTCAAAATGGATTCTAAAAGAAATTAATTAAGTGTAGATGATGGTCAGGAATGAAAACAATCTCTATTATATCCTACATAAATAGAGAAAGTTGGCTACTAAAGTAAACTTGCAACTTTAAATTTGAACAATGATCATGGGTGGGAAAGATCCTATTTTGAATGTGATGGTGCCAAAAATAAACTACTAGAAACAATACAACACATGCTAAGAATTTTATAGGGTAACATAAACTTAGGAAGAAATATCGAGGACCTATGATCGACCATAACACAAGACTCAAATTATAGGATGAGGCATCATGGGTTGAGAAATAGGCATGATAGGATGGAGAAGTTTGACATACAATGATGAGACGGCAATAGATAAAAGGCATGATGGGATGGAAAAGTTCAAAACTCTAATAAGTAAAATAGAAGAGTGGAGTTGGAAGAAAAGGCATACTCATGATGGAAAACACGCTACAAATGGAAGCATGGAAGACACAAGTACATACCTAATATGTACAAGATTAAACTAACTAGAAATGGGACATGATAGTTTATTGGAGTAAGTTACTTTTGTTCTCCACTATAGTGATGTAACAAACTCATTATTATATAAAGAAATTTAGTTTTGCACAAAATGAAAACACAAACACTTGGCAAATGGAAAGAGGCTAATGTAACATGGGAAGACTTAAGAGGCTAACATTGTCATTTTACCTTGGATATTATCAATTGAAAACTATTTTAATTATTTTTTATGTCACATAAGCTCACATGCTAGATTTAATCATAATCAAACTTGTCGTGTAGGCCCATTTAGATTTGGGCACTTACAAGAACTAGACTAGTTTGATTTATTGATATTTCCCCTCCTAGACAAGTTCATGGATGTGACCTATCCTCTGGATGGATCGAAGCTTGTGGCCTCTCCCCCATTTTCAAAAAAAAAAAAAATCTTCTACAAATGAGGCTAATAATTTTAAGAAATTGGCCATTGCTTGTAGGCTCGAGTGATGAAACAATTCAAATGAAGCACCCAAGATCTTGTATATAAGGACAAACCCTATGTCATTAGTGATCATGGATTATTGAGTGGAAAAGACAATAATTGAAAGAAAATTGAGTGCACTATCAAATAGATCATTATATCCACATCAACATCAACATATAATACATTACTATAAGTGTAGACACCTAAATTATTCCACCTAATGCTAATCGTCATCGTGTCATCATTAATTGCATCTTTTTAACATTTATCACCTAATTAGTTAATAATCAATAGAAATAATTAACAACTATTCATTATCAAATATCATTTATCGTTTAATTATCATATATTTTTTATTACTTATTATCCATTTATCGCATCAAAAATCATTTATTAATTAATTCTCATTTATTCATTTAATTAAATAATATTTTATTATTTAATTAAATGTGATCTAATTTCCATTTTCACTCATCAATTAACTCCTCTTTTCTCTTTAGCCAATTTTTCCTTCCATCATCAATTAACTCTTCTTCATATTAGAAACTCAATCTTCTCTCACAAGTTGACACTTCTCCATTCTAGAAACCTCTTCAATCTTCATTAGTTAACTAAACTTAAAATTGAAAACTTCATGTGCACATTTATTCATCATTTTAAATAGGCAAGTCAATATTATCCTCTCACAGCTTGAATTGGATTTTTTTTAATTTCAATTGACTCTACTAATCTTCTAGTTAACTTAGGTACTAATCCTCGTCCACATCTCCTAGGTTTATAAATTCAATCATTTTCTTCATCATCAGGATCTATCATATAGCTAAGCAAGTCTATTATGTCAAATATATAACTTATTGTCTTATTAGTGTTATGATATTTGAGATTGTATCCACATAGCTTCAATGTGAATCAACATCATCAACTTATTTGGAGGTTTGTAGTGGATTTTGTATGTTAGAAGTAATTTAATTTCAATTTATTTGCATTTAATTTCTAGTTTATGAATTTCAATGCTTACAATAGACATTTTACATCTTTGACTTGCATGTTTTCAAATTTTGTATATCAACAAAGGGGTCTAACTTGGTATTAAGGAAGCTTTATACTTGTCCCCATTTACAACAAACCCCCAAAGTGCTTTTTAACATCCTTTTGTCTCAAGCAAAGGTACATCCAAAGGCAAATGGGTTCTAAAGGTCCACAAACATTGAGGCTAAGACCACCTGAAAAGGATGCGATTATTAAACATGATCATAGACATATTGATGTCATTCTATCTCTACCATCTATGCATCATTAAAGTATCATACCAGATCTCTATCGCACCAACTATAATGTATAAAAAAGATAAAATGTATGATTGAAATTGCTAAGAACTCTTTTTATGCCCCGTTCATTTACCATTAGTAGTTGCATGTTTCTACCTCAACTTATTTAAATTAATCTAGGACCTAATTAATGCATATTTGCTACTATCATAATATTTTTATACTTTTTACAATTAATTCGTGTTTATTTTGCTTACTAATTCTAATAATCATACATGTATATGATTTTTTGTTTTAAATAAGATTATGTTTTAATATTTTTAGGACAAAATTTTTAATAGCTTAACATCACAAAAGTTACTTGATAGATAGAATCAATAATCAAATTCAGTATATACATTAACAATTTTGTAGAATAGCTACAATAGCTATATGACCAAGCAACAAAGATTACACCCTAGACCAAAAAAAAAGAGCAAGGAACAACATTGAATAGAGCAGCAGAGTTACAAATTTTGTTGGACTCAATGTTAATTGCCATAAAACTCACTGTTTGAAGGGCAACATGGAGCTCAAAGACAAAAAGGTCACATTTGAAGGACTGCAAGTACCATGCAAATGCAAATAATAAACAAATAAATCTCATCTTGAACAAAATGTTGTAGATCTAACTTTGAACTTGGGAATAAAAGAATGTGCCCAGGATGGCAATAGATGCTCCCAAAGCATTTAAGGGCTTCACTGGAGTTTGAAATATTATTATAGAAGATGCAATTATTGCAACTCTTTTCATTGTATTTCCAACGCTAAAAGTTAGTGGAGAGATTTCATCCAATGACATGTATGAAACCTGATTATACAAGTGATAAAACACACTTTGTGCCACTACCCACCTGCATTACAAATCATAAATAAAACATTGTCAATAACATCACAAATCTAATACAATAAATTATAAACCAAAAAGGTTAAATAACCCAACAAATTTGTATCAAAAAGTTAATGCCATAACCACTTTGGTATAAAAAAATTAAATAACCCAACAACTTTGATATCAACTCACCATAGCAAGTGATTGGGTGATACTGTTTGAAGGGCACTTTGCCAGCCCTGAATCCACTTGTGGGGCCCTTCTACAATGTATGCAAAGGGAATCAGAAGTGCCAAGGAAAATATGGTAAGACATGCATAGTAATTCATTCCGCTCACGCCCTTCCCTTTCATGGTCTTTTTGGCCAAGTTGTTCCTCATCACAAAGGCCATGTTTGAAATCATGGCACCCACAAATCCTGCAACAGAGTTCCATGGTGTCATTTCACTATGAGCTCTTACTACTGGCCTTGCTTAAGGTCCTGGGGGTTTAGATGAAGTGGTAAAATGTTTGGAATTTAAATATAGGATCTGTTATTCTGAACAAGCAGCAGTCTAGTCTTAGGGGTAGATGGGATGGTCAAGCAGTAGAGGTAGATGGGATGGTCAAGCAGTTGGAAAATACGAACAATGGTGGCAGGTTGTTCATTGCAGGTTTGATTCTCTTGGATTTACTTCACATGGATGGATGACAGTTCATGAAAATTATTGTGGTGCATGTTAGGATTTCACTTCCCAATCTCACCAAAGGTTAATTCCTCCATTGAAAAAATAAAAGCGACAGACCATCTACCATAACATATATAAAAAATAAATAAGCATAAAAAAAATTGTCCTTAGTTGGAACCCGCGCCATTGAAGGCCCTCATATGATAGAAAATTGTATAAATTACATCATGGAATAGAAACCAGAAACATTGAAAACAAAACAATTGTAAATAATTACCTATCATATTGAAATTGAGTTGGGTGGCAGCAGCCAATGAGCAACCTCCTATGATGGGTAGCAGAGACATGTAGAGCGGTAATGAAAACCCAGTTTCTCCCATGAAGAGCTGGGAAAACACCACACTGAATGCTGGCTCTGCACTTTTAATAACATGGGTGAAGGACACATCATTCTTGGACATGCAAACTGTGGTTCCAACCTGTCCTATGCCATGAGCCACCGCTACCTGATCATACACAGCCCATGTCATCAATAACAATAACCAGAAAAGCCGCTTCCTCAAATAAAAATGAAAAGCAAAAACATCTTACAGGTGCCAGCCCAATCCAGAAATCGGCATCAGTATGGGGAAAATCTGCAATTTCGGTAGCCCAAGAGAAGAGCATGATCAAACATCCGGCGAGTAAAGACAGAGTGGAAGTTAACAAGGGAAACGGGAACACATTGAGAACTTTCTTGTTGTAAATGTTAAAGGCTACACCCAAAGCCCACCATGTCCCAAAATAAACGCCGATTTTAAGCTGCCTACTCACACTGATTTCCTCACAGTCCTCCACTGGCGCACCAATTCCTATTCCACCTCCAACCCCAGATTTGAAGGACCCGGGGCTCTTTTTACTTCTCCAAACCGGTGAAGCCTTTTCATTGATCCCCCCAATTAAACGGATCGCATCTCTATTGCGTGATAATGACACAGAATATGAAGAAGAAGAAAATGACGCTGGATTCGGCCTGTAAAGCACGGGAGTGCAGTGCACAGATGCACGGCCAACACGCGGCCACTTCAACTGCATCTGCATGTTAACAGAGGACAAAAATCTCAAAATGTCTCTTTCCAGAAGGAATTTGATGGTACCAGATGCCCTCCTTGCCCTACCCTAGGGCTTGCCCTTATAATGCTACCAGAGAAAAGTTGCCTTTGGGCTGTTCTCAAAAGTAATAGCAATGTCCTGGAAGTAGCCATATACATAAACAGTATCAAATCATCTCTTCTGACGGCAACTACTCTTGGATCTTGGAGCAGGTCAAAGGGCTGCTTTAAAATACTCGTAACTGGACCTACTCGATCCATTTAAAAGTTGTCGTGAGTTGCGGAGCCGGCCAATGCTCAGAGGCAGTTTACAGAATCGCGATACGTTGTATCTGGCCCGAATTGTGGAAGTTCTGATATTTTTGGAAACTTGTGCATTAAATTTGTTATACACGTGGTGCTTTAATGGAATCGTGAAGTTTCTTCCATTGTTTTTCGTAGACTAAAAGCTCACGCCGCTGTAATTTCCATGAATGAATGAATGAAAGATTTTAATGACGTCCGCGAGACCAAACAGTCTATGGGTCCGAGCCAAAACAGGGCTAATTTGTCTTCATACTCTTTTCCAAGTCAGATCTCCTACTGTTAAGTTTGACTAGAAGGCTAGCCGTCTGATTAATCTTATCTTCCTCAAATAGTTGGTGCATATTGTCCACTTTCAAACTATTTTCATGCTGAGTGTGGATATCCTCGTAAGCAATGCATTCCATGATGAAGTGCCATTCAGTTTCCACAACCCCTTTATTGCAGAAAATACAAGTTCTTTCTTCCCAAGTTTCCTTGGGTATCTTCCACCTACCGGTCTCACACCTAAGGTGATGTGATCCCGTCCTCAATTGTGCCACTAACAACCTCGCTTTCCCTTTAATATCTGCACCTAAATAAGTTTTTTCACCATGATCCTTTGTCGGGTTAAACTCTTTGATGTAGTATGCTTTTTTTCGCCCAATCTGGTTTGTCCACATGGCAGTTCTGAATTTTTCAGTCACATAGCTTTTTATTTCACTATTGGTGCTAGGACACTCATGCAAATTGATGTCCCACTTGTTCATCCACTTGTGGTTTTGTTTCATCCAAGTTTTCTTCCTACGTTCTAGCGTCTCCTTCATAGCTGTTTTGGGCCAACGGTGGTTATCCATGTTTTCAACCTTCTTTAAATAGCTTATCAACCGGATTAAAGCCGATGCTTCCAATGGAAAAGACCCTGTTTCAGCTAAAAGAATTTCATAGGGGACAGTGGTTTTGACTTTGAGACTGCTTGTTATTAGATGTTTTTGAATTCTTTCTAGTTGTCTCCAACTGCATTTTGACATACTATTTCCCCATACCTCACACCCATAAAGTACAACCGGAGCAACAAGCAAACCAAAAAGGGTTTTCTTGGTTTTCCAATCCCAAAGCTCAGCTTTTCTACACCTATTTTGTAGAAGGTAAGAAGCTTTCCAACCTCCCTGTATCCTTTTCGTCCGACAAGTCTCCCAACTGAGCTTATAATGAAAGTCAATCCCAAGGTACTTGTATTCTTTGACTATTTCAAGCGGGCTGCCTTCAAAAAGAAAGGTATTCTGGTTATCTTTTCTATTCAATGAGAAAATCATGATTTTGGTCTTGGTGATATTCACTTGCATCCCAACCTCATGACAAAAGAGTTCTAGACCTTTCAGATGTTCTCTTAACCCATGTGCTGTTTTTGAAATTAGGATAAGATCATCAGCATATAAGAGTAGCTTCACCACATAACCTGCCAATTGAATACCATCCCCATCCGTCTTGCTTAACCAAGCTTCCAACTTATCAATGTATAACCCAAAAAGCGTGGGAGATAGAGGACAGCCCTGTTTAACTCCAATGTCGCTACCAAAACATTCTGACATACCATCACTTGTTCTGATTTTAGCTCTAACATTCTCATACAATCTGTGAACAGCTGCTCTATACACATTTGGGATGCCTAATTCCTCCATTCTATTCCATAGTTTGTCTCTAGGTACCGTGTCAAAAGCTTTCTTGAAATCAACAAAACAGCAATAAGCTTCCTCGCCCTGAGTGTTCCAAACTTTCTCAACCAAATGCCTAAGGGTGATGCAGTGATCAATGGTAGAGTGTCTTGACCTAAAGCCTGCCTGTCCCTTTGCTCTTTTGCCCTCATTTTCTGCCCAACTGCTGATCCTACGCTCAATCATGCTCCCAAAGAGCTTGCCAAAGATAGGATTGACCATAATCGTACGGTAGTTAGATGGATTGTTGATATCACCACTTTTGAATAGAGGAATGACCACACTAGTGGTCCACTCCATAGGAAATCCCTCTTGATTGACATTATTGAAAATTCTTTTTATGTAAGGAGCAAGAGTCTCGATCCCCCATTTTAAGAATTCAGCCTGCAACCCATCTATGTCCTGTGCTTTACCACTTGCTAAATTCTTTATTCCTTGTTTGATATCATCCACAGTGAATAGTTCCATTGATGTGTTAATAACAGGTGGATGGTCTTTCTCATGAACCCGCTCGTAAAGAAGCCTAGCATACTCTAGCCATTGGCCATCTGTAATACTGTTTTCAATCCTCTTTTTCTTTTGCTGCAATTCTCTCCAAAAACCAAAAACTTAGAATTTTTAGAATTTGGTGGAGGAAGGTAAACTTCATCATGGCAGAGTTCAATATGTTTCGTTCAAAAATTATGGTAATTTTTTAGAGAGGAAAAGAAATATTTTGAATAAGTTGGTTGAAATTCAAGGGTGTATTCAGGGAAAAGGGTTAGGTATGGATTTATTGATTTGCAGTCTAAATTTCAAAATGATCTACATAAAAGTGAGCATCAAGAAATCATGTGGAGACAAAAAATCTCGTACTAAATGGTTGTAGGGAGGAGATAGGAGTTATTCCTTTTTGCACAAAACAATCTTAATGCTTTCAAGGAGATTTAAAGACAAGATAGGTCTAAATTAGTTTCAATTCAAGACATTCAATTAGAGGTTGTTTCTCATTTCCGTGAATTGTTCAAAGCTCCCACCAACCTTTTTGTTGTTATCAAGTGCATCATTTTGAATTGTATTCTTAATCTTATCTCTACTCATGATAACTCCTTGTTGAGTGGTCATATTTCCACGGATGAGTTAGAGCAAGTTGTCTTTGAGATAAAACTCTTGGTCTTGATGGATTTCCTATTGAGTTCTTTCAAGCTTTTGGGGATATTGTCAAAGATGATATTTTGGTGGCACCCGAGGAACTACATACTTCCAAACAAATGCTTAAATCTCTAAATATTTTTTTTCTTGCTTGATTCCTAAGAAGGATTAGGTCTTGAATTTTATTGATGTTAGACCCATAGCCCTTTGCAATACTATTTATAAGATTTTCTCTAAGACTATTATTGAGAGGTTGAAGTGTTTTTCTCCTAAACAAGGAGGGTTTGTTCAAGGTCGTCAAATCATTAATGGTATTGTTATTGTCCAAGAAGCTATTCATTTTATGCATGTTAACAAGAAAATTTCAATGTATGTGAAGCTTGATCTTTCTAAGGCTTATGATAAAGTTTGTCGATTTTTTTGAAGATATATTATGTGCCTTTGGTTTTGATGACAATTGGATTCAATGGGTGATGGGTCGTTAGACCTCTCCTTCCTTTCGCATGCTTATAAATGGTTCTCAATCAACTATTTTTCATTTTGTAAGAGGTTTGCATTGGGTCGACCCTCTCTCTCTCTCTCCATATCTCTTTATCATTCTGGAAGAAGGTTTGGGCAGGTTTTTTATGTAGCTTAGGTGTTCTAGTTTTATCTTTGGCGATCACATTATGCAAGGTTTAGATCTATTATCTCATCTTCAATTTGTGGATGACACTTGTTTGATGGAAATTCCACTCATGAGGAAGTTATTGCTCTTAGATGAACTCTTGATATTAATATTAGTGTAGCTGGCCAACTTTTGAATGATCAAAAGTCTCAAGTTTTTTTCTAAATTGACCCTCATCTTCAAGCTCAAATTGCTAATATTTTTCATTTCTAGATTTCTTCTACACATTTTATGAATTTGAGTATCCTTATTTCTCTTACTTGCCTAAGGAATAAAGACTAACATGGTTTGTTGGATTATGTTCAATGTCATTTCAATTTGGACACATAGATATCTTTCTTTGGTTGGTTGTATAGTCCTTAAATAAGTTTATAAATTTATGGCTTATGGCTCTTGCTTTTGGATCATAAGATGTGATAGTTTCTTCAAGAAGGAAATTCAAATAAGAAGAAACAAAATTTGGTTAATTGGGATAAAATGTCCCAACCTAAAGATAGAGGTGGGTTAGGTATGAGATCTTCCCTTATTAATAATATAGCTCTTGTTGCTAACTTATATTGGAGATGGTGTGTGAAGAACAATGAGTTATGAGGAAGAATTCTTCAGCTTAAGTACTTACATCTGGATAATCATTTATTTATCCCTCAAATGTTGACCCTTAGTAGAGAATCTCAAATTTGGAGAACTTTGAATTTAGATAGTACTTTAATTAAGGTTGGCATCTTTTTGGATTATGGGGAAAGGTGATCATGCTCTTTTTTGGGATGATGCTTGCGAACAAAATAACCCTCTCTGTATAGATTTTCTTATTCCCCTTGAATTAAAATATAAATATTTTGAAGCTAGTTAGAATTATGTTTCAAATTTTTAATATGATATCATACAAGAGGTGTTAGAACTTGTAAATGGAAACCTAAATATTTTTTTCCAAGCCAATGATTGTCTTATCTTATTGATCAACTAACTCATATTTTAGTTTCTCGAAGAGTCTCTTTAGGTAGAAATTCAAATTTCCTTGGATGGGGTGTGAAACGTTTTGGGATCTACATGGTACACTCTGGTTATTAAAATCTTTTGGCCAAGAACCTATAAGTTTATAACTCTAAGCTTTGGAATCAAGTTTGGTACATCCTAAATGTTGGCCCAAGGTGAATGCTTTCATGTGGCTTGTAGCTCTTGATAAATTTATTCATTATGATAATCTTTAAAAATATAGGATTGTTGATCCAAACAGATGTATCATATGCCTTCAAACTGAATATTCTAGTCGACACCTACTCTTAGATTGTTAATTTACCATTATCCTTCATCAATCATGATATGAATTGATGAGAATTTTGTGGAATAAATACGAATCTATCCAATACTTTCTTGTTAATCGAGTGTGTCCTTTGTAGCAAAAATCCCTTAATATGTTGCATGATATTGGTTCTAGTCTAATTTGCTAAAATATTTGGTGGGAATGTAATCAATAAATTTTCAATGATACTTCTAAGAATGTTTGTCAGGTTTGGAGTAGAATAATGGCTAATCTAAAAGAGACTTGTCAAGTTTGGATTCAAGATTATTAAGTGAGTTCTTGGTGGGAATTCAGAGTGTTGATGAGACTTGGTATTCCAATGGCTTCTCCTTTATCTCATTCTTTCAACATTCCTTGTGTTTCTCAAATTACTGAATGGGGTTGTCCTCCTTCAAGTTTTGTTAAATTTAATGTTGATGTGGCTTCAAAAAATAATCTTGGAAATGCTAGTATGGGAGGTTTTTTCATGACCATACTGAAACATAAAAAAGGTGATCCTAAAGCTTAAATTCTTAGAACAATAGGATTCAAGGACTTTCTTTAGGGTTTCATTAAGATGGAGATCAACAAGGAGTATAGATTGAGTTTCAGCCATGAAGGTGATCCAATCATACATGGATGAGAAATGCAATAATCTTATAGTTACTAATAACTGAAAGTCAATTGCAAGTAAATCTAGGAAGTGTAGAGGACTATGTACCTACCCAAAAAAGTTGATGTTGATCTGAATAGGAGGACAGAGTCACCTAAGGGCATTTGAGACCTTGTATGCTTCTCTTGCTCTATTTTTTCAGTCCTCTGATGTTAGATTTGAGATCTCTATTTCTTCTTGTAGAGTTGTCAGAACATTGTCGAATAATTTTGTAGGTGAGTTTTCGTAAATCGACAAGATGTAGGGCTTCAATTGCAACAATGAATAATTTGTCTTCAAAGTTCCTTCAATCCTCTCTAAACCTGAAATCTACACATTCACAAAGAGAAAAAATGTTGTGCCATTTAGGGGCTTGCCTTAGTTAAACCCCGTGTTAGTGTTTCCACTTCCACAATGGCAATGTCAATGATAAAAATGGATAAATGATAGGAAGGAATGATGAATCAACAAAGTGTTACAACTCACCACCCTTCAATGGTTTCTTTGAAGGACTGAAGTCATACACATCACTTCAATGTCTTGGATCTTGCTTGCTTGATTGCTTGAATTTTTGAGAGCTACAACAAGGATTAGCCTTCACAAATAATGACAACATAAACACATTGATAAGATTTGACATGATGTTAGGATCTTGAATTGTTGTAATAAAGCTCTGAAATGTTGCTCTTGACTTGCTTGATAGTGCTCTTGATCATAAGTTTGCCAGTATAATTTCGCTTAGATTTCAAATGATGAGAATAAAACCCCAAAAGTCAACATTTGCAACTTGAATTTTGAATGTTAAAATGTCAACACTGACATATCTAAAATTGGTCCCCGATAAAATAGGGGGACTCATACGCCCTAGGGTAAATGGGTCCTAGCCCTATTTTCTAGGATATTAAGGGTCAGGGGAAAAATAATAACTGGATGCATTTATTCAATGCTTGCAATTTCTCAAAAAATAGTACAAATGGGCCCCATAATGCATAATTTAGAAAATCAGGTGCATAATTAGGTCCAGTAAATAAAGGGGGACAAAACATAAAGTGAAATTGTTAAGGGTGACCACTTACTATGGTACACACACTAACAGGGTCAATTTTTGATTTACTAGCAATCTTGGTGGTGCTTCCAATAACTTTGCTAAGATTATGGTCATTCGTCAAGCTCTTTTAGTTGTTAAGCTAAATAAATTTCCTCACATTATTCTAGAATTTGACTTTAAAATTTTGATTGATCATTTCAAACATAATTCTTCCTCTTGCTTCTAGTAGTGATGGTTGAATGAATGTAAGAAAGATATTGACATCTTTATTCATGGTTTCATTATTGTTCAATGGAGCCATACTAGAAGGGAAGGAAATTATGTTACTATTCTTTTGACTAAATTTTATTTCAATTGGAATGATGTCAAGATTGTCCTACATGGAATTCAAATAATGCTTTCAATGATTTTTTGAATGCTGATTATAATAACTTTCTATATTCTTTATTTCTATAGGGGTGTTTCTTATTGGAGTTTAGGTTCTTGGCATGTCTTTCCTACATTGTTATTTCATTTTTTAATTGGTTTTTGTTTTATTTCACTTTTTTTAACATAAAGGCAAATATTAGTTATGATACTCACGAGATGAATAATATTTATGGTTGCAAGGAATTATACCTTGGTTGTGGGGATTGGAGGGTTCTTGGTCTTGTATTGATTTTCTATCTTCAATCCATTTAGATTTTCAAGAGTTTTTGGAGTTGGTGTGGTAAGAGTCCTTTTAAGACTGACACACCACTTTGTAATCTATTTCTATTTTAATATATATTTTTCCTATATGTTAAAAAATAGAGGTACTTAATTTTGACATAAATATTCAAACGTGAAAGTTGCAGATACAATCTAGATAGCTCAAAGTACACTCCATAGAGCTTGGAGTGCATGTACACTATCAAAGATAATATTTCTCACAAGGAAATATTTCAATGAGTATTTAATGTTTTTTTATTTGAACAGGTTTTAAAATATGCTAAATAGGGGTTGAAAATTTTGGTTGTTACCTTTTTATGGGGATTTTTCTATTTTTCATTTTAAATAAAAGGTAAAAAGATTGTACATAATTAAAAACTACATTAGGTGGAAATATTTTATTTAATTAGAAATAAATGAGGTGAAAAATAAAACCATTTTTAATATTCTCTTTTGTTTTTAGTTTTTAAGTTTAAAATAAAATTGGAATACTTTAACTAACCACAAATCATGTGTAGTAAAAAATTGTCATTTTTCATGTTTTTTCCTTTCCAACAATCATAAATCATAAATCATGTGAAAAAATAAACAAATTAAAACATAATAAATGTTTTCATTTCTCATTATTAACAAATGTTTGGCACATGGAGTGGACCAGGTGAAGTAGGTCCTAATATATTTGTTGGGTTCTAAGCTCTCCTTCAAAGATCAATTATAGGGTATTGTAAGAATTAAAATTGAAAAATAAGAAAATAAAAGACTCAAAAACATTAAACGAAATAAAATATAAATCCTATGTATTTATCCCATTGCAAACCTCAAAAATAAAAATAAATGTTGATTCACCAGTTTGGATGTGGATGTTAAATCTCTATAGCATAACACTAGACTTGATTGATGATTGATTGAATGATCTTGGATTTCAAGAGAATTAATTTGCATAATACGTGAGATATGAAAATGATGAAGAGAATACTATATTTATAGACTTTCCAAGGAAAAATAAAATGGAAGATGAGGATAGGAATAAAGACTTTAGTTAACTAAAATGACTGAGTAGTCAACTCAACTGATTAATTATCATTTTGAAGTGTTGAGGAGATGAAATTGAATTATCTTTAAATTAAAATGATGGATAATTATGCACATCAAGTTTCCATTCAAGGACTAAGTTGACTAATGGTTGAAGAAGAAGATTCTAACATTAGATGAAGTTAATTGATGAAGGAAGATTGAGATTCTAAACAAAGACTAAGTTAACTTATTAGTGATGATGGAGTTAGCTTATGATTCAAAAATAGAAATTATGAATTAAAAATAGATGATTAGATCACATTTAATTAAAGAATAAAATATTATTTAATTGAATGGATAATGAGTATAATAAATGATTAATAATTAATGATGTGATAAATGGTAATTAATTGATAATAAATGATAATTAAATGATAAATAGTATTTGATAATAAATAATTGATGATTAGTGTGATTAATGATATATGAATTGTATGGTGATGATTAGGGTTAGGTGGAATAATTGAGGTGTTTACATTTTGCCCCTCTTTGAAGGAATGTTCAAAGTAACATTGTTTTAAAGAAAAAGAAAGGTAGTTGAGATGAAAATTTAGAGAAGATGAAGATGATGATGATGGCATGCACTAGTCCAGTAAGAAATGAGAAATTAGAAAGTTTATGAGATGATTGATGGCCCCTATGCATAAATTTCATGGATGATCTCTCAAAGGAAGATAAGATGAAGAAAGGAATGTTAAATGAAAGATGAAAAATGAAGAAAAATATATGCAAGAAATATGATTATGGATGACATGATGATGTGTTATACTGACTTTGATATTAGCGACCTTTATTTGATATAGAAATGGATGCTATGTACTAGGGTATAGAATACCAAGGTGACAAGGTATCTAATGCATGGACTGACTCTCAAGTAAACAAAAGACAATAGGATGCCCCAACACTCACAAGACATCTAATGCTCTTGGTGGAACTGTGATGAGACAACCATCAAGCATGACACATAGAAACAATGGACATTACCTCAATATATGTCATTAAAAGCACACCGTGATATGAAATAATCATGGTGACCCTAAGTAGGCATAGTGTGGGTCAAAATAAAAATAAAGATTAAAAGATCAAAATGATAAATTAAAGAAATAGGCAAGAAATGATCAATAAACACACAATAATAACATCTTTATGCCAAAGTGTTGAAAGGACTAAATGATGGATTTGGGTCATGTCTGGTTTCAGGAAGGAAACATGTCCTATATAAGAAGTCTCTAGTTTTGAGAGGGAAATATCTTGTACAAGAAAAGTGATGGATGATAAATATGTTTTTATGATGGCAAAGGATGTGACAATTGTATGCTATTAAAGTTGATGTTGATTTCTAAGGTTTTGCATTAAAAGTGCATGTTTCAAGTGTGTTGTTTGAAGGTTTGAAAGCATATTTCTATGCTTGTCTATGATATGTACTATGAGTACCTGTAACAAATTCAAATTACTAAAATATACACATAAGCAAGCATGCATGCACAAGGATATAATGACAAACATGATCTTGCCCCTAGATTCAAGGAATTTTGACCAACGTTATGATAGTATATTATGCAGGTCATAGAGCATCTTCGAATGACGATAAAAACCAAAATCAAGTACCTAAGTTGGGTTGGCCAACTATGAAAATTATGTCACCTTATGACAACTACAAGAGAATAATCTAAAATAGACTGAAAAATAAAGACCAAGGGGTGTTGGAATTTGAGTTTCTAATGAGTTTGATTGTGGTTTTGTAAAACCATTTGGTGGTTTCCTAATTGTGCTTCGTCTATTTATTAAGTGCTTGGGTTGGAGACTTGGAGTATGGATAGGGATTTTTACAGCTATTATTGTGGTACTATAATTGCTTCAAATTTACATGTTGATAATACTTCTATAAAAGCACAGTGAGTTTTACATGTAATGTTATGCTACTAGAATTAATCCAAATTTACATTTGGTGATACTTTTATACAGGTTGAGACTCTGCAAATGTATTATAACCAAACTTTATTATTAAATCATAAATTAAGTTGATTAGGAGTGTGTGATTATTTTAGGATAAATGTGTCATTGACCTTACAATCCTATATAATTCATACATCCTGAAAACTCTTGGAAAGTGTTTGTGGGTGCCTAAAGTCAAATTGGAAATTAATTTGTAATTTAGATTCCCTAGGAATCTTAATATTAGCCATCATATTCATTCATGAAGAAGATAGAGAACATTGGTGATAGTTACAATTGAATTTTGCAACACTAAATGTCTTTCCTAGTTCTAGGCTCGAGGATTGAGTGGTGAGAATCTTGTATGATAAGATGACACCCACATGAGTTGGATACTCCATCTTGAACTGCTATACTTGGAAATTTGAAACATCAAGGGTTATAATAACTTTTATGGTTACATTTTATATTATGGGGACCAATTGATTTCACCCATGTGATGCCATTTGAAGTGACTAATGCATTTACTATTCTCAAGGAATCAAGAGATTTTCCTTGCCACATGTAAAACATTTGGCCTACCTTTGTCAATATCCCTATGAATTGAAAGGATTAAACCACATGCATTATTGATTTGAGCCCGATCTTAGTAAATAATGGTATGTGAATCATCTTGTTGGTTAAATAAAGGATCTAGTTGAGTAGGACTCCTTGCTCATTCACTGCTCCTTCCCCACACCTTTCCTAGTTTCCCTAAGGAGGGTAGGAAAATATGCTCTATAAGGTGGGCATGTGGTTTTTGTGTGTGATACCATGGTTTTGGTGTCCATTATTTTGGTAAACCACTTATGGTTTATCCTCTCCTTATGCTTATATATCAAGAGAAATGTTGTTTTAGATGAGATTACTTAGAGGTACATAGGTGCTACCATAATGATATTAGAGTGAAGCGAGTGTTAGTGTGTGGATGTATCTCTCCTTTGAATATTACTACCTTCTTGTCCTCTTTCTCATGTGGAGTCTTTTCTTGAAAGGGTTTCTCCCTATAAATTTTATTTTGATATGGTTTGTTGATTTATGCAATCATATAATTTAATCTTATGCTAATCCTTATTTCATAAATAAAATTTAGATTTGTATGCACTTGTAGAAGTTATTCTTGTAGTAGTTTCACCTTGTATCTCAATATTTAGTATTAGATCTAATAGTTCAACATAGAGAGGGACACCTTTCTATTAAGAGTTGAAGATTTTTTATTGCAATGGGAGTTGCATTGTGTGGTTTTGCATATTTGAGGAAATTATTATATATAATGGATTCTACTTCTCATATAGATATTGATAAATTCAACGGTTCTAAATACAAGATGTGGAAGTTGAACATGAAAGATCTCCTCGAAGAAAGAGATCAATGGTTTCCTATTACAAAAGAAAAGAAGACATTCAATACATTTGATGAATATTGGTCAAAATAGACAAGAAGGCATGAGGAACCATACGATTGTGTCTTATAGATTTCTCACTCTTGAATATTTTTGTGGAGACCAATACATATAAAATTTGGAAGAGAATAGGTGATATCTATCAAAATAAAAGTCTTACTAGTAAGGTATATCTCAAAAAATGGTTATATTGCCCACCTGGGTAGCGGAGTTGGCTTGGGCCATGGGTTTTCTCCCCATAAATCTCAAGTTCAACCCCCCACTCTTGTGGTTGACTGGTGGGCCTGTATGTGGGCTATGGCATCCACCCACAGGGGACTAGTCTCGCCCCAGGTACCCAAGGTATGGGCTACTAGGCTGCTGGGTTGAGTTGGGTGGACACCCTTGCCGCATAAAAAAAATAAAGATGTTGATTCTATTACATACCATTTAAATATTTTTAATTTGATTTTAAGTTAGCTTTATTTTGTAGATATTAAGTTGGAAGAGGAAGATAAATGCATCTTATTCATTTTCTCTTTACTTGATATTTGGGAAAATCTAAGTGTTGTCATTAGTGGCAATGATGCAAAGTAAAAAATGGACAATCTTTTTGCTACTCTCCTTTCAAAGAAAATTCACGAATGAAGGCTTGAAAGATTCTTTGCATGTCTAGGGTAGGTCCAAAGGAAAAGGAGGGCCTAAAGGGGATAATAAGAAGGATAGATCCAAGGCTAAAAGAAATTCTAAAACCCTTAACAAGAGAAAATCAAAGTGTTGGAATTGCAGAAAAAGGGTACACATGAGGAAGGAGTGCAAAAGTAGGAAAAAAGCTTTAAATTCCTCTATAGAAAAGTCCTTTGATGATGTAGTAATGATTTTTTGTTTATTTTTACTAACACTATCTGTGACGATTTTTCAATTATTGATTCAATTTTCTTCGACCATATGAATCCTCACAAAGATTGGGTTTTTCAATATACAACTTATGATGGAGAAGAGGTTTTCCTTGGAGATAACAATACTAAGAAGATTGTTGGTAAAGGAAAGGTACAATTGTATTTCAATGATGGAAGGGTTAAAACACTTGATCATGTTTTGCATATTCTAGGTCTTGTGAGAATTTTACATTATGTATCCAAGCTAAATGATTTTGGAGTGGATGTGACATTTGGTAAGTCAAGTTAATTGTTGGTAAGAGGGAACTTGATGATTGCTAAAGGATCTCAAATTAGGAATTTTTTTAGGCTAAATGCACCCACTTTTTGTAGCTATATAAATATAATTGGAACTAAATATTCGTGTATATTGTGGCACCAACAATTGGGTCACATAAGTGAAAAAGGCCTTAGACCATTATTAATTAAAAAATTAGTTAACAATTTAAATTTATTTTTCTATTAGTAAAAATGATTTATGTGAGCATTGTACATTTCAAAAACATAGTATATCTTTATTTACTATTGGAAGTAATAGAGTTAAGAAATTATTATAAGTCAATTATTCACATATGTTTGGTTCATTGGATTTTTTATTTTATTTTATTTTTTAAAAGGGTAAACACTTTTGACCCAAAGCTATGAATCGGTGAGGTCATAAACAGGGACCTCATCCCCAATTTTAAGCATTCAATGTAATAACACCCCAATGGGGTTTGAACCTTGATGGCAAGAACATCACAACAACTTAATCGTCACA
Source organism: Sequoia sempervirens (assembly GCA_007258455.2). Taxonomy (NCBI): domain Eukaryota; kingdom Viridiplantae; phylum Streptophyta; class Pinopsida; order Cupressales; family Cupressaceae; genus Sequoia; species Sequoia sempervirens. The sequence continues at coordinate 382,104 of VDFB02282279.1, read as the reverse complement.
CTATGCCACTATTAGCTTTTGGTTTATTGGATGTTGATTATATGGGTAAATGTCATTATTATGTTACATTCATTGATAATGTCTCTAGATACACAATTTATTTTATCCATTTTAAATATAAAATTTTCACTAAGTTTAAATAACATAAAGCCTTAGTTGAAAACCAAATAGATTATAAAATAAGAGTGTTGATATTTGACAATATTGAGAAATTTTATTCTAGATAATATAATGAATTATGTAAGCATGTAGATATTGTTCAAAAAAAGACTACACCTTATACTCCCTAACAAAATGGGGTAGCAAATTGGATGAGGTGAATCTTAATAGAAAGAGATATTTGGTTAGAGTGGTAGAAACCCAAACTAGCGGCCAATTGCTATTGTAGAGAGAGGGAGTTGATTTCAAAGAAATTTCTCCCTGATTGCTAAGTTTTCTTCTATTAGATTCCTTTTATCCATTGCTACAACTTGTGTTTTGAGATTGATCAAATGGATGTCAAAACTACTTTCTTGCATGGGGATATTATGGAGGATATTTATATGCAACAACCTAATGGTTTTATAGTGAAAGGAAAGGATTAGTTTATTTGTGGGTTGAAAAATTTCACTATATAGTCTAAAATAGTCATCCAATATGTGGTACTAGAAGTTTGATGAATTTTCATTGAAATTAGGTTTTTTAGGAGCAAGGAAGATCATTGTGTTTATATTAATATTATTGATGATCATATGCTAATCATTATCTTGAATGTGGATAATATATTATTTATTTATATCAACAATGTGATGATTAGGGAGATCAAAACTCAAAATTTTGACACATTCAACATGAAGAATTTGGAGGCTATGAAATATATTCTTGGGATGGTGATCAATAGGGACTAGGTACACATAAAGCTTTGGTGGAGTTAGATTAAAGTATATACTATTTTGCAAAGGTCCAATATGCATGACTATAAGCTAGTGAATATTCCATTTCTTGTTAGTACTAAGGTTATTTTATACATGTGTCTTAAATATGACGATTTTGATGGATTCCTAAGTGTTTTATGCTAGTTCTATTGGTAGTTTGATGTATATAATAGTTTGCACTAGACTAGATATTGCCTAAGTAATGAGAGTTTTGAGTAGGTTTATGTCTAGCCATGATAGAGAGTATTAGACTTTCATGAATAGTGTATTTAGATATTTGCATGGAACTTTAAAATACTATTTGTGATATCATGCTTTTGATGATGTGGATAAGCAATTGGACATACATGGATTTATTTATGTAGCTTGGGTAGGTGACTTGGATAGTCGAAGGTTCACTAGTGGCTATGTTTTCTCTCTATTTGGAGGAGCAATGATTTGGATGAGTAAAAGGATGCTCACAATTTATTTGTACACCAAAAAACAAAGCATATAGCTACTACACGTGTCTAAGGAGGTTGTTTGGTTACAAAGACTTAGTACATGTCTTTGTTTTAATTACATTTTTTTTAGAAATTAGATGTGATTGCCAAAGTGTTATTTGGTTGGCTGAAAATACCATGTATCATGCTTGTACTAAGCATTTTGATGCTCAATATCACTTTGTGTCTAAAATGGTTGAGAATGAGAAGGTATCATTAGAGAAGGTTGGCACTCTAGATATTGATGCATACTCACTTATGAAGCTAGTGACCGTAGAGATGTTCTCTTGGTGTAGGAAGGCCATGACCTTGATAGTTGTACTTAATTGTATTTATTCTACCTATAGCTATATTTGCACTATATAATCTCAAGTGGGAGAATGTTAGGATTAATCTACCATTTACCTTGCAATCTTATGTATAAATCATGTATCTCTAACACTCTTGGGAAGTGTTCATTGATGCCTAGAGTGGAATTGAAAACATATTATAATTTAGCTTCCCTAGGAATATTGAAATTAGTTGTCATATACATTCATAAAGAAGGTGGAGCACAATGGTAACTTAGTTCCAATTGATTTTTAGATCACTAAATGTACTTTCTTGATCCTAGGTGCTAGTATTGGGGAATGATGTTATAACCTTTAGCTACCCAATTATAGATAGTCATGATTAAATTAACTTGTTTACTCAAACCTATTATGAAATAGAATTTTAAACAGTTAGAATAGGATTGGATATCAAGTTTGCATTATATAAATCAGATCAAATCATAGGCATTGAGGAACAATAATTCACAATATTTTTGTATCTACTATTTTTCATCAAGAAACTTCAAGTACAAAAATAGAAGTGATTTTTTAAGGAATTGGGAGAGGATCCACCCTTACAATGGTTGAATGTATGTATGATAACTAGGGTTTATAAATATGAAATAACACTTACAACCCCCAAGCTTTATTCATGATTCAGATGCTTCCCTATCCAGGAGTAATCCTGCATCAAGTTAATGATTGACATAGATTATGATTGTGTAGCTATAGGTGGTTTGGGGCAATCAACAAAATTTGTAGGATTTTGATTTCTCTCCTTCTTCTCACATGATCTACATGGAATGTATGTTAGATTCAATTGGTGTCCCTTTGATGCAATACACTTCAATGCTCAGTCAATTCCTATGCTCATCCAGATTGAGGGTTTCACACATAGAATGGACATGCCAAATCTCCCTTGATGCATACAGTGGATGATACTATTCCCCTTGTGGAGCACTTTGATGGGTTTCATCCTTACCAACACTTTTTGTATACAACTATCAAGTTCATGGCGCAAGGCCTTATCAATCAGTGTGAGAGGTAGATTATCCGTATTGAACCACACCATTTAGCTCTATCTACAACACTCACATGTGGTTTCTATCAATACTAGGTCTACAAGGTTTGAAAGTATGTTCGCTATGGTCACCCCTGTTGTTATGACCCTTGTGCATCTCCCCTTTCAAGCCCAATTCAAGTCATCTTGGGTTGGTGTCAAAAAAATACAATGATCTAGACTCTTGTAATAGATTTGACCAAGAACACAACTCTATGCTAGTCACAGTAGGAAATTTAGGCTTGAAAAATGCAATTTAGAGGAAATTTGATAAAACATGGTATTGGATTTCATCCCAACCTTGAAGGCCTGGTAGGGTTTGTGTTCTATCAACTACAACTTCAAGAAAAAATTCCTAAAATTTTATCAACTATCCAGGTGTCGTGGTCAACCAAATCTAGCTAGATTAATATCCATTCAAAAGGGTGATAGGGCCCAAAAAGCTAGAACCAAAAAATAAAAAATAAAAAATTAATCTACTATTTATATTTTAATTAATTTATTTTTATTAATAATAATATATACATTAATAAATAAGTGTTTAAGAACACTAGTGGGGTTGAGGTAGGCCTTAAAGAAGAGGGGACATGACAAATAAGAATCTTGTATGACAAGACAAGACCCACATGAGTTGGCCACTCCATTTTGGAGTGGGTATTTGAGCCATTTAAAAAGTTTATGACACCTAAGTTGCTTTTGCAATTACATTTTCGATTATGGGGGCCAATTGATTGTGCCTATGTGATGTCCATGTGAAGTCATTGATCCATTTACTATTCTCAAAAGATGCTCTCCAAGGTGGGGGTAGGGTTTTTGCAATATAACATGGCTTTGGTATCCATTATTTTGGTAAATCATTTATGGTTTTGTCCTCTCTCCATGCCTATATATTGAGAGTATGAGATGGTGGTTTTAGGTTAGATTATTTATTGGTACATAGGTTTTTCCAAAGTGCTATTATAGTGAAGAGAGTATTAGTGTGAATGCATCTCTCATTTGAAGATTAATATATAGTTGTCCTCTTTTTGTGTGGAGTTTGTTCTCAAAAGAGTTTCTCCGCATAAATCCTATGTTGATATTATTTGCTAATTTATTTCCCAATGTTTCAATTTATGCAATCACATAATTTAATCTTATGATAATCGTTATTTAAGAAACAAATTCCATATTTGCATACACTTGTAGAAGTTATTCTTGTAGTAGTTTCACCTTGTTTCTCAACAAGTTTTTCTCTTAAAATGAGTTTTCCCCATGTAAATCACTATCTTAAATAGTATGATTATTTTTGTGTTAACTTCCTTGTAATCGTGTGATTAAATTAGTTTTGAGCATACCTCCTCTAGGAGTATAGGTCAGTGTAGGAAACATATTTTGCACCTCTACTTCCTTTCAAATATTTGGATTGGACTATCAAAGATGCTGCAAGGAAGTTACCACCAATAAATAATGATGACACAAAGGATTAGGCTCCTTTTTGGGGCTTGCAAGTTGCTTCTTAGGCTAGCACTAGGCACCTCACTATAGAAGGTGATTTAATGGTCATGCTTAATGCCATAAAAATGAGGGCTCCCTAAATTGGAAATTAGAGAGCATCCTTAGACATGTTTATCCATTACTAAACAAATTAGATTCATTTATAGTAAGTCGCTGCCCCAAGAAAGCAAATCAATATGTGAATTTGTTATCAATTAGATCGGTGATACCCTAAAGGAGCTAGCCATTGATGATAAGATTGACAAATGGATAGGTTTGGATGTGTTAGTGCTTTTGGAATCTCTAGAGCACTAAACATAAATTAACCCTCTTGATTTTAATTGAAAGGTGTAATCTTTCCTTTATAGAACTCACACATTCATGATGGTTTGAAACAAGCATTAAACATTCTAGTCAATATAAGCACTCTTGGTAATGATGAAATGGTCAACAAATCGTTGGAAGAATCATTCCCTCTTAATCATTGTTGGCATTTATACTCCACTTGTGTGAACTACCTACTTCTAGGTGTAAGCCATCTTGCTAAGCACTTGTCTCTCTCTTGCATTTTGGTTACAATTGAAAGATTTTCATGCCAATTGTTGATAAGTGTAGATTTCCAAAGGACTCAAATTTTCATTTACATTGTGAGAAGAGGGAAACAAGCTTCCAAGGCCCCATTAGTCTTAAGAAGATCTTCATTATTTAGTTTGGAGTCATACAACAGGTAATCTTGGATGTGTTGGCAACATATTATGTGGAGATGGAAATGAGAAGTTGAGTGCATTCATATATGACTCAAACTTGAAGATGATATGAGCCTACATTAATAGAGCAAAAGTAGACAAATCTTTGTAAATGGTGCACTACAAATTAGTTCCATTCTTGTTGATTGTACTCAAAACTTTGTGAACTGATATTTATGACATCTTTTAGAGAATTGGAGGCAAGATTTGTGACTTTGGTGAAGACGGCCAAAAAAGTGCAAACATTTAAAAATTGGTGGAGGAGGTTTTCATCCTTTTGTGGAACTTTCTTGCTTGTGTGCCCCATTTTGTACCTACTCTCTATATTATGACATTACAAAGATAGTGAGGTATACAATATATGTTGAGGATGGTGGGAGGAAAGGGTAACAATGTTGGGAATAGCACTGACATTTGAGTAGTTGTAAAGGATGCACTAGCTTCTTCAAATGTGAGCCCCATGCATTAGATTATGGAGATTAATGACGATTAAACATCCACTATTTTCTTTGCTAATCCATGTTCAAATCTTTGTATATTATTTTTAGACAAACATAACATATTAGGATTAATCCATTTTCAAGTGTGTATTCACCACTAATCCATTTTTTTTTTTAATTTTATTTATTAAAGAGATCAGCAGAAAAAACCAAGGGCAGAAAAACACCAGCTGTACAGCAAGAAAACAGCCGAGAGAAACACCAAGGACCAAAACTAATATCAATGCAACTCAATCGGAAATGTAATTGAAAGGCTGTCTGTTACAACTGCATTCCCGAGCTGCATGTGATCTTTTTAAATCCTGTAATGTAAAAATATTCTGAACGACTTATCATAAAAATATTCAATGGCGCCGCCCGGACTTGAACCGGAGACCTTCAGTGTGTTAGACTGACGTGATAACCAACTACACCACGGCACCTTGATGTATTAAAACGTTTATCTTTTAGGAATCATTTCCACAGCAGGTAGTTGCTTAAGCCAGAGCACTATTTACCAATGTGCTTGGAGAAAGTTCCGGATTTTCAATGTTTTGTATAAAAAACACTCTCTAATCTTGTGGACGATAATGCCAGGAGTTAAATTTAGTTGGTGTAGGTCACCTGTTTGGCAAGCCAGCGGCATTTAGTTCAACTCTTTGTATCTCTGATAACAGACTATATGATTTTGTTAAACTTATATATATGCCATGTTGCTTCCTGTTAAAGAGACAATGCTCTTTCTGCCTCTAATATCTTCTTTATTGATCTTTACTTTCAAAACATTTTAACATCGGTGCCCACTAAAGCTTTTCAAATAACAGGGCAATGTATTATGTAGATTAGTTTGGAGTCCATGCACACCATCCCCTACAGCAGATATTTGAGTTCCGTTTACGACCGTTTCATTTATCCCACATTGTTCGGGTGTAAAATCAACTTTCTGAAGTTTTCTTAAATTGTGATGGCTCCTTTAAGTTTTTTCAGCTCGAAGGGTTAACAAATTTCCTTTCTTTTTCATTAGCGGATGAAAGACTACGCACCAAAACGAACATAAATTAAGTCCTGGTCGTTGTGAAAGATAAGTGTGCTTTCAATATAATATTATTTTTTCTAGAATTTAAATTTTTAAGCTTTTAATTTATGTGGTAAGTTCGGAAAATTAGATAATATTTTATTGGGATTTAAGTTTGAGTAGTGGTTTATAAGATATATATATTTTTTAAATAGAAGTCTAGGTTTATTTTATGCTATTTACAATTTTTTTAAGTATTTTGTTTTATGAATCATTTATTATATAGTTTTTTAATTCATGTAGTTGATGTTTTGCAACACATGTTAAAAATTTCAATTGGGTAATTGAGTAGTTTTGAATTAATTTTCATTGATTCATATTTTTGTGTTTCACAAAAATCTATCTCTTATGAGTGTGAATGGTCTATGTAGCACTCATTTTCAATTGGGTAATTGAGTAGTTTTGAATTAATTTTCATTGATTCATATTTTTGTGTTTCACAAAAATCTCTCTTATGAGTGTGAATGGTCTATGTAGCACTCATTGTCTGTGAGACGAAGTTTTGTAAATGAGGCAACAAGTAAAGTGGGCTTGATCTTAGGGGAACTCTATGATTAACCTCACAAACAAGGCAACAAGTAAAGTGGGCTTGATCTTAGGGGAACTCTACGATTAACTATGTTTGAGTTGGAGTAGTATTGGGATAGTTGACTTATCGAAAAATCTCAATGTTTCATCCATATGTAAATCATCTATAGATAAATCTCAATGTTTCATCCATATGTAAATCATCTATTGAAAAATCTCAATGTTTCTCATTTGTGATGAAGATTACTTGGACCAAGAGTTAGCCCATCTTCGTAAAGTCTTCATCCTTAATGGCTACAAAAATAGGCAGATCTCTAGAGCATTTACCCATGCTAGGGAGAGGTTCCACTCCAATTCCCCAACCTCCAAACTTGAATTCCTCCCTGGTGCTTCTCTTCCTTATATTGAAGGCATTTCCCAAAAAATCTCCAAGATCCTTTCGAAGAAAGGGCTTCATTGTGCTTTCAAACCTTTCTCAACCGTGAAATACCGTCTCCCCTCTCTCAAGGACTCAAGAGACATATTACTTGAGTCTGAGGTCTACAAGATAGTTTGTTCTTGTGGCATCCCGTATATAGGCGAAATGGGTCATTCTTTTGGCACAAGAATTAAGGAGCACAGTGCGGATATCAAACATGATTGTGTTGTCAAATCGACACTTGCAAATCACTCCTCTTCAACTAAGCACCACATATGCTTGGAGAACACCCAGATCTTGTGCAAAGAAGATAACTTTTTCAAACGAAAGCTCAAGGAAGCCATTCACATTAGCAACCACCCCTCGAACCTTAACTGTGATGAAGGTTGGGGTGTTAGTATTGCTTGACAACCCTTACTTTCTAACCTTCGCAATCAGGTATGTTCCTAGCTTCCTTGGGCCCCCTTTCCCTCCCCCCCTTTCTTTCTTTGTCCTTCCCCCTTCGCGTCCTTTCTCATCCTCCTCCTTAGGCCTTTCTCCCCCTCGGGTGGTTTGTTGCCTCCTGTCTTTCCTCCCCATCTTCTTCCTCTCGTCTTGTTCCTCTCCTTCTCTTTTTCCTTGTTCTTTCCTTGGTACTTGTTTTGGTTCTTTTGTTCCTTGGTTTTTTCTCTTCCCCTTGTTTTCACTTTTTGTTTTTCCATCCTTTTTCTCTTTCTTGTTATATTATTTTTGTATTCTATAAGTTTTTTATTTTTATTTATTTTTCCTTCATTGTTAGAATTTTTTTATTACAATTATCCTTCTTCTATTCTTTTTTCCATTTTTCTTCTCCTTTTTTATTTTTGGCTTTCTTTTCTTTCATACCTTTATGTTCTCTCATTTATATTCATGGGCTTATTCACTTTTTCCTCTTGCCTTTCTTTTATTTTATTTTTAGAGTGATACTCGTGTTTATTTATTTCTTCTCCTCTGTTATTTTTTCTTCTTCCATTTTTCATTCTTTTGTTTTTTCCTTTTCTGTTTATATATATATACTTCTCCTGTTTGGTTTTATTTTGTTTGTTCCATTTAATTTGTTCCTTATTTTTTTTCTTTCTCTCTCTTAGTATTTGTTCCTTTATCTTCCTTGGTCTTTTATTTCTTTTATGGTTGTTAATTTTTGAATTTTTCCCTTCTTTTATTCTTTTGTTCTTTCATCTCTTGTTTACATATTTATTTCTTCTCTTCTGTTCTTTCTTCTTCTGTTTTCATTCTTTTGTTTTTTCATTTTTCGTTTACATATATATATATATATATTATATATATATATATGTATGTATATTATATATATTCTTATCCTGTTTGGTTTTATTTTGTTTGTTTCATTTAATTTGTTCCTTATTTTTCTTCTTTCTCTCTCTTAGTTATTTTTCCTTTATCTTCACTTGGTCTTTTATTTCCCTTTATCTTTTGTTTTTAGATTTATCGGGGTGCTTTTTTCAGCTATATATATATATATATGAAATATATATATATTTCATTCTTCTGTTTGTTCTCTTTTCGTTTTTCTATATATATGTATATATAATTTCTTTTATGTTTGGTTTTTCTTTTGTAATTTGATGTATTTAGTTTCTTTATTTTTCTTCTATTTCTCCCTTGGTATTTTCCCTGTATCTCTATTTGGTCTTTTATCTATTTATATTTTCTTTATTCGTTGTCTCTATTTATATATTTTCTTTAATCGTTGTCTCTATATAGATAAACTTATTTTCTTTTTCTTCTTTTATTTGTATTCTTAGTTTTAGTCATTGTCTCTTTTTTCTTCATTTACATTCTTTTCAATGTCTTTGCATCTATATATATCTTCTATTGTCCTCTTTAATGTTTTTTCTTCTCCTTTTTATTTCTTCATTGTTTCTTGTCTCCTCTTTTCTTTTTAGTTCTCCTCATTCCTTTGCATTTTTCTTCATTTTTAGTTTGGTCTTGTTGTTTTTTGTTTTCTCCTCAAGTTTTGAGGTTCCTTTATTCTTATTATTTTAAGTGTGTGTGTGGGTGGGTATGTGTAGGTGTATTCTGGGTAGGTGTTTCCTTTTTTTCTTCTTTCCCTTGTTTCTCCTTTCATTCTTTATTTATTTTAAACTTGTTTTATTTTTCTTCAAGTTTGAGGTTTTTGATTTTTGATTTATTTTTATTTTTATTTTTCTTTCTTTTCTCATGTGTGGTCTCTTTTTTCATTATTCTAATTGGTGTGTTTTTCCTTTCTTATCTCTTTTCTTGTCCTTGGTTTGCGTGTATCCATTCCTCCCCCCTCCTCTCTACTTTTTATCTTGTCTAAGTCAGCAATTGTCCATTTATTCTCATCTTGCTTTCTCTCATCCTGATGATGGATCACAGAGTGTGATCCAAAACGTTGATGCAAATTTTTTTGACACAATCAAATCCAAAAGCTACACAGATTCATCTATAGATGTCGTGAGAGAAGTGGGCCATTCAGACTCACGAGAGATGGATTCTTGTGAACCACTACTCATGAAATATGAGTTGATGAAGATTGATACAAAACTACACATTTGAATCCTAATAAAATATTGCATAAAATTCTATAATGTCATAATTATAGCTTTACATCGATTTAAAAGTAACAAAAGGTTTAATCATCAACAAAAAATTATATCGATAAAATTATACTTTAAAAAATAATATTTTGCCCTTCTTTTATAATTACAAGTGTCAAGGTCTACTATTAAAGTTGTTTATTGTAGTTATTTATATGATTATCTACAACTAGCCACACTTTCTAGAATAATCTATTGCCCTTCTTTTATAATTAAAAGTACCAAGGTGTAATATTAAAATTTGTTGTAGTTATTTATGTGTTGACAACAAAGGGCCACAATTTTTAGAATAATATGTTGCCTTCCTTTTATAATTGTGTCAAGGTGTAATATTAATTTTTTTTTGTTGCAGTTATTTATATGTTTATCAACAACAAATGATCACATTTTCTTAGAACAATTTATTGCCATTCTTTTAGAATTACACTTGTGGAGGTGTACTACTAAATTTGTTTGTTGTAGTTATTTATGTGATTATCAACAAAAGACCATGACTTTGCAACAAACACTAATGGACCAATAACAATAGTCATACTATAAACTCTTTGATGTGAGTTTTAGCCCAAAAAATTGGCGTTGGAGATAGTAGAGAGGAGGAAGGTGACCTAAGAGACCAAAAAAATGGAAGAAGGACAAAATAATGGTAAATATTGAACCTATTACATTTAAAGTTGGAACCAAGATATGAATCACATTTTTTGAAAGACAATTTTTTTGAACTTTAGTGTGATATACGTCTAGAAAGAGTTCCTTAGTGAGAAAAGGTATGGGACTTGCTTATCATGATGACAAGTTTGATTGTAGATGGGTAAAATAGTTTCAAAAGCATGTGCAATAACAATGTGGTGGGTTTAGATTTGGTGGATTCATATGGAGGTGTCTTATAGCTCGGTGTTGACATACTAGCAACTACATGATATATAGTCAAGAATTGTTTATCAAATTGTGAGCAAGGTATTTTTTAGAGCATGTATGAGTGCAAGTGACATTGTTGAAATGTATATAACAATAGTAGATAATAGGTATACTTTTTACGAGATAATTTGAATTACCATATATTATTAGAAGTGATCTTTGTTATCGCAACCCCTGGTTTGGTCTTGGTGGTATTGTAGGAAGACATGCTTACTATCAAGAGTGTTTGGTTAACAACCATTAACTAAGGCATTGTTGGAGAATGTAAGTTGATGATTTGATTGTTTATTTGAAGAAGTCTTGTTGGAGTGATATGTGGTATGTTGACATCATATTATATGCATGTTATTGTTGTGTGATGTCGGTACTGTATATGCAGTTATAGTATTGAGTTGGTTGGGATTCTAGGCTAATGACTTAGGAATATATATAGTCTCTGATGTAGATGGAATAAGTTGATATCAAAGTTACCACTAATAATGTGATGATGTTGTGAAACATATTACAAGATTGCACATCATACTTTGCACATTAAGGTGTAAGAAAGCATTATATTTCGAGTCTATTTCTTATATTAATACAATCTTGAACTCTCTTTGCTAGTAGTTTTTTCTTTAAAGGGTTTCACACATAAATCCTTATGTCTCATGTGTACGATTTCATGTATTTTTATGCTAAATTTTTAATTAAATTGTAATGTCAACATAACTATCATTTGGATTGCATAGTCTTAAGGTTTTGTAATGATTAGTTATCAATCATATTGAGATGAAATTTTCAACACAAATATATGCACATATTTTACATACATGAATAAAGAAAACCTAAGTATATTTTAGTTTGTGTGCAATATGAGTGGTGTACAAATAATTTCATTTCTTGGTCTCAAAATGTCTAGACATACTCTTGTATGGTGAGAAAACTACCCAACATCCTCAAAAAAGAGGAAACTATTAGTGGCCAGTTGGGAGGATTTCATAAATTTATCATTTAGAAATTGTTATATGGTTGGCTATGAATTGACCAAAAGATTAAGTGGTTTTTTAGATAAATTAGTGGCCAAAGTGTGTTGGATTACACCATGGAATTTTTAGAGACAGGAAATGATATTGGAGATGGGTTTCTAGGAAGAATATGTTCTCAACAAGTATCTTAGAGGACTCTATACCACCTCTGCAAAAGGGTGAATACTTCAAAACCAAAACATTTGGATGAAGCGTTTGTTTTCACCTACTAAATAGAGGAGAAAAACAAAGGGGAAGGTTAATACTCAAAACAAACATCAACCCTAGAGAGAAAAAGAGAGAAAAAGAAAGAAATGTAATTAGAAAGGTAAGAAGACAAATAATATTGTACATCAATGGAAAGAACCAAAGAATAATTGTGGACATTGTTGAATTAATGATCATAATTAGAAAGTAAGAAGACAAATGCTATTGTACATCAATGGAAAGAACCAAAGAATAATTATGAGCATTGTTGAATTAATGATCATACCAATATTAAATCTTGGAAGTTTCATCCAAAATTACATTAAAAAATATAACCAGAATATAACTTTATATAATAGGAAATTGACATGAATATGTTTGTTGAGTGATTTTTGTAACAATCACCTATAATTTTTTTTTGTTAGAGAAGTCTCAGTGCAAAGAGTGATCGGATTTGAATCCTAAAATGTAGGATCAAACAATTGCATAAATACCTCTCACTAATTAAATAAAATTGTTTAAATTTATTTTGATTTTTAACATAGTACTAGAGCAATTTCTAATCATGTTCTTGTGATAGTGGCATAAATCATCTCGAAGGATTAGTTCCATAGGTTCTTTGCTGTCCTAGATGATAATAGCCTCACTTATTTAATTTGTTTGTAGTTTTGACTTTGGTTTTCCATAAAATAACATTAGTTTATTTTTTTGTGAGACAAGATTCTAAAAGAGTGATTGTAGAAGTCTAGAAGCATATCAATGTAGAATATTAATGAAATTATAATAGAGGTGTCACATGTGAAAACCTTTGAGTGGTGGGAAAAACCATAACTAGTAAAGATAAAATATATATTTTAGTGTGGAGTATCTTTTGTAATAGTTTTTGTTATGGTATAAATGCAAGAAAAATAACATTTTGATTGGCATTAATAAGCATGTGTATTTAAATTTGCAATTCTATAAATGCCTAGATATGAGAGTTTGACATAAAAATGCACATTTAAAGAGAGCTAAGGTAGGAGAAAAAGTGCTACAATGAAACAAATAATGACCTATTATATATCAAGGTATGAATAACAATTGTGGAATGCATTTGATAGTGTGAATTTGAAGGGAAGGGCATCGAGATGCAAAATAGAAGTAAAGAGTCAAATAAAGATTTAACAAAAAAAACAAGTATAATTATTTTAATAAAATTTTAGGGTTAAGGTCTTTTTAATATTTTATTTTGTCTTAAAAATAAGAAAATTAGTGAACCTTAGTTTTGTTATTTAAATATTTTCTATGAATTGGTTTGATATTATATTCATTTTACATTTTTTTGATCTTAAGGGATTTGTCAATAAGATTTTGTTAATTTCTGTGTCATTTTTAAAGTTTAATATCATTTTGATCTAGCTCATCTAGTATTTGAGATTTAATTGTTTTAATGTTCTTGTAGTGTAGTTTTAGCCTTATAATTTTGCTTGGATGGATTTTATTAAATTTGTCACTTCTTAATCAAGAGTTGATTAATAATAAAAAAAATTCAATGTGTGTTATGAACTTTATTAGAAAACATCTATAGATAAATTAAAATGCATCAAATCTTATGATTTGCAAGGTATTTTTTTTTGTAAAATGGCACACTAAAACATGCTCTTTTGTACATAAAAGACTTTTATTGTATAGGGATACATTTTTGGTAGTGCTTGACATCCACACAATATTTTATTAAGGGGGGATCCCATTCTCATGGATGAGACAAGTACTAGGAAAAAATAATGTTGAAATAGTTAGAAAGCTTCTAGTAGTGACATGTGGTCCACATAAACATTGGGATCAATCCAATTGATTGAGCTAAGTTCTAGAGGAGGTTGGAGGACCACAAGGGGATGGAGGAAAATCACCAATCTTGATTTTTCCACTGAGAGATTGGTTAAATTTTCTATAGTGGTAATCTAGAGATAAAAATAATGCATAGTTAAAGATGATGGTCACTAGTGAAAGTGATGAAGATCATAATCATGTTGCACACCAGATTAAATTAGTACTATTGGGGGAGAGCTATTCTAGCCAAGATGAGAAATTTAAGTGAGGTTTAATCACACTTGAGGATGTAGTGTGGTCAACCCCACTAATAATGTTATTTTTTTTTGGAAAAATAGTTGAGTGTGTCCCTATTAACATAGGGATTTTATTCTAAATACTTGTGTGAGTCTCTATTAAAATAGATGTGTGTATGGACTATTGGGAATTTTCTAGTCCATGTGTCTTATTCTTGATGATTTCATGAGTATTTCCTCTTTCATCACATATTTGTATGTATGATGTATTGTGTATATGCCCTAGTCTTAATAAAAAATGATCTATGTGCAATTTGTACAACTTGTGCTTCTACACAAGGACTCAACATAAGCTTGTCTCATGTTGCAACATTTCCTTGCATATACAACACTACATCAAGATTCTTTGTGCATGGATAAGGCACTATATAGAAAAGGCTTCACACACATTTGCAAAATCAACAATTACAATAGTTTTATGCAATACATTCACTCATGCACTCCTTAATCATGTCACACAACTTGAGGAGTCTACACTTTAGCTTCAACAACATTAACAACTTCTACAATCCTTTCTACATTATTTGTGAACCACAAATGGGAAATATATGTGCCTTCACTAATATGTTAAGTTAGGATCCACACACATCTAACACATGGTTGTATCTACTCCACATGTTCGTTCCCACCAATTGGCACCATACAAACTTGACACTTGACACAACCCTAACCACATGGGAAGAAAACCATATGTATACATGAAACTTATTATCATATGTTGGAAGACTTAGCTTATATTATATTATATAAATACACCTCATTATACTTTTTATAAGTAGTAGTTTTCCAACTAGAAAGCATTGTCACATCATTTTGACCTAGTTTGGTTACACTCTAGGATGCTTTGGAAAATCAGGTGAACAAATTATTCTTGCTTACTAATGTTAACCTACATTCTCACCATCATCTCTATAATTATTTTGCATTCACATAATATCAATGAATAAAGGATAACATACTCTTCACATTGTTTGCATGCTCTATTATTTCATGGCCTCCTTCTATAAAGCTTCCATATAATGGGCACCAAATTCACATAAACTTATCTCCATTTGTGTTTCTCCATAATCGTGTTGCTACACACAAGGTTTTCTTTCAACCTCATATGAAAATAAAATAAAATAAAATATATTTTTCCAAGTGCTAGACTGCGAAGTTGAATTTAGAGAATTATGTTCATGAGTTGGATATTCAAGGGTGTTAAAAAACTTAAATCCAACTTTAGATAATAGAATTGGTGAGAATATTTTTGTTGAGATATTGTTAGAATAATCACTTGGAGTAATATTTTTTGGAGAGATGACCAAAAATATTAGATTAAAGTACTATTTGGGGAGAGCTATTCTAGCCAAGATGAGAAATTTAGGTGAGGTCTAATCACACTTGAGGATGTAGTGTGGTCAACCCTCACTAATAATGCTATTCTTGTTTGGAAAAATAGTTGGGTGTGTCCTTATAAACATAGGATTTTTATTCTAAATACTTGTATGAGTCTCTATTCATATAGATGTGTGTATAGACTATTAGGCATTTTCTAGTCCATGTGTCTTATTCTTGATGATTTTATGAGTATTGACTCTTTCATCACATATTTGTATGTATGATGGATTGTGTATATGTCCTAGTATTAATAAAAAATGATCTATGCGCAATTTGTACAACTTGTTCTCCAACACAATTACTCAACATAATCTCATCTCATGTTGCAACCTTTCCTTACATACACAACCGTACACCAAGATTCTTTATGCATGGATAAGGAACACCAGAAAAAGGCTTCATACACATTTTCATAGGCACCAATTGCAATATTTTTATGCAATACATTCACTCATGCACTCCTCAATCATGTCAAATAACTTTAGGAGTTGATACTTTAGCTTCAACAACATTGACAACTTCTACAATACTTTCTACATTTTTTGTGAACCGCACATGGGAAACATATTTTCCTACACTAATATTTTAAATTAGGCTCCACACACATCTAACACATGGTTGTATCTACTCCACATGTTTGTTCCCACCAACTGGCACCATACAAACTTGACATTTAACACAAACCTAACCACATGGGAAGCAAACTATACACACATGAAACTTATTAACATATTTTGGAAGACTTAGATTATTATCTATTATATAAATACACCCATTATACTTTTTGTAAGTAGTTTGAAAACTATAAAGCCTTGTCACATCATTTGACCTAGTTTGGATACACTCTAGGATGCTTTAGAAAATTAGGTGAACACATTCTTCTTCTTTTTTTAGACTATAGGAGTCGGGTAGCCCCCTATAAACTCTAGTGCACTTGATAAAAAAATTTCACGTGACCGTTGACGCTAGTGCTACATGCCCTTTGGTATCACGAGGATGGATGGGAGACTAGACCTCATGACCTCTTTCCTACAATAGGATGCTTTAGCCAATTGAGCTAGGCCCTCCACCTCGAGTGAACACATTCTTCTTGTCTAATAATGTTAACCTACATTCTCACCATCACCTCTATAATTATTTTACATTCACATTGTATTAATGAATAAAGGAAAACATACTCTTCACATTGTTTGCATGCTCTATTATTTCATGGTCTCCTTCTATAAAGCTTCCATATAATGGGTACCTAATTCACATAATCTCCATTTGTGTTTCTCCATAACCTTGAACTTATACACACAAAATTTTCTTTCAACTTCATATTCAAATAAAATAAAATAAAATATATTTTTCCAATTGTAATGTGGGGTTGAATTTATCAAACTATGTTCATGAGTTGGGTATTCAAGGGGTGTTAAAAAACTTAAATCCAACTTTAGATAATAGAATTGGCGAACATGTTTTTATTGAGATATTGTTAGAACAATCACTTAGAATAATATTTGTTGGAGAGATTACTAAAAATAGTAATTAGGTTTGACTTCTAAAAAATAGGATCAAATAGTTCTATCAATTATTTTTATTGATTAAATATAAGTGTGTAAATTCATTTTGATTTCCTATTTCTTGGAGGATTTTCCTAGATTATAGGTCTCTCAATAATATCACCATAAAAAACTATTGCCCTCTCCCATAAATAAACAACTTGTAGGACCAACTTCAACCTATAAAGCATTTCACTAAGTTGGATTTAAAATCTAGTTATCTTTAAGCTCAGATGAAGGAGGATACATGGAATACTGCTTCAAGACTGAACAAAGTCTCTAAGAATGGTTTGTTACTCCCTTTAGTTTGAGTATTCATTACTTTTATAAAATTAATGAATGATGTTTTAAGAAATTTCATACATGCATGTTTGATAGTGTATCCAGATAAGATTACAACTTTTAGGGAAACATGGGAGGAACATCTAATCCATTTAAGGAAAATATTGAAGGAATTTTTTTATGCAACATGAAGAAATGTGAATTTCATAAACACTCTTTGGTTTATAATTTAGGGCATGTGGTTAGAGGAGGTGAATTGAGAGGGGATTTCATGAAATTGGAAGCTATCACAAATTAAAAAAACACCAAAGAGTGACACAAAGATAAGGATCTTTTTACATTTAGTTTGGTATATGTAATGTAATATGTTTTCTCTTTCCCTTTTATAACCACTTATCTACATATTGTTGTAGCCATCGGTAGGATATAGAGTAAAGTATATGATGCATATTTTGAGTTCTTGAAATACAAAATAAAAATAAATGATGAGTGCTTTGAGTTATTGAAATACAAAATTATCAATCTTCTTGTGTTAACTATTCTTAATTTATAGTGGCCCTTTAAGGTAGAGGTTGATGCAAGTGAATATACCATGGGTATTGACTTGTTACAAGGAAGTAAACTAGTTTGTAAACTCAGTCCTAGTTGTTAGATCACAATTGAGTGATTTACAACGCATATGGTTTAGGATTTTGATAATATTGATGTTTCCTTTAAAGTAGGATGCATTGACCATATATTCTTTGGATCTTTGGATGACACCCTCCATCTTTCTTTTAAAGATTCACTATCTACCAGATTGAAGGGTAGTTGATGATGTGTAGAGGTTTTTCATGTTTCGAAGGGCCTTATCTGTTCAAATTTTTTGTTGAACATCACTTGTGGAGATTGATGGTTCATTCTAATTTGGGAGAGGGGGGTCCAAGGAATGAAGATAATTGATATGTTTCTATGTGGATGGATTAATGATCAACATTCATCCTTGATTCATTTCAAAATAAATTAGGAGAAATATCAACTCGAGAGATACCACAAAGGTTGAATATAAGTATTCCACACATTTGCAAAGGAAAAGATATTTATAGTTTATACAAATCTAGACAAAAATATGTCCTCAATGGGCAATGTTTCAAATAAGATGGAAACTATCACTCCAACTATTTATAAAAATCCATAAACAATCAAAATTTGTTTAGTTCCCTATTTTATATCTATTTGCATCTCACTTTAACACTAAATCAAATTCGTTTAACTATTTAGTCCCGTCACATTCTTATTGAACCATCTTTTGTTGGTCTATGCGTGTTTCATGAACCTTTTAGTATCTTGAGTTTAATTATAATCAAGATTCAAAGGTTTTGTGATTTTGATAGTTAAGGCATCACTATCTTGCTACTCTAATTTGTAACCTAGATCCATATCAAGGAGTTTAATATAAGAGGGCATGCTGGATTGTTTGAAATGAGTAGAACCATAATGATAATTTCGTAATGAATATTTAGGTGTACATTGATTATCATACAATATTAATTTTAGTGGTTTGCACATGGATCTTTGGCTATTAAAGGTGGTCCTTTCAATAGTCCTTTTTAGGCTCTTGTTAGTAAAATCCACAAGGTCATTACCTTGAGGGTAATAGTTCAAGTACGCCTTCATATTAATTCCATACTTGATGTTAAATCTAGTGATGTGTGCCTTAGTGGATCCCTTGGAAAATTGTTTAATAATGGTGTAGGGAACTTCAACTCTTGTCACAGTGTCTATAAGAAAGTTGAAAATCTTATCTTCAATGACCTCTTTTGATGCCTGTTCTTAGGCCATTTAGTGAAATATTCACTTGTTGCAATAATGAATTTATGTACCACATTTGAGGGTGTATTGATGTCCTAATGAATATGACACTCCATTGAATAAAAGGGGCATTCCATTTTATTTTAAGAGGAAGTAGAGCATTTCTCTTCTTCCTAGTGAACCTTTTTATGTTTCACATTTTCTCACCCATTATAAGGCATATTTAAACATGGTAGTGCAATAATAGGCTTACCTCATGATTTTTTTTGTAGTGATTTAGAAAATGTAATGCTTCTTGATAAACCTTTGTGAAATTTTCATAACAATTCCTCCATCTATGAAATTCTAATGCAACTCATTAATACCTTATTAATTTTTAAATAATGTCAATGATTTTGTATGATGTGATCTAAAATTTGTAATATCGCTAATTCTAACTGAGGGTGTCTAAGTCACTTTCTAGCTTTGGGTAGGACTTTAGAATTTCTCATATAGACATGTCTTCCTCTCATCATATAGACATGTCTTCCTCTCAATCCGTGCTAGTATCAAATATGTCAAAACCCAAATCCTTGCCTCCTTCCTATATCAGGTATCACCAACTCTTAATCCCTACTCCCTCCAACATCAAGTATCTCCAAAGCTCAATCCCTATTGCTTCCAACATTGGGTATCCTTAAAGATTGATCCTTGCTTCCTCTTATATTGAGTATCATTGACTATTGAACCTTGCTCCCTCCACATTAGGTATCTTTGAAGCTCAATCCCCTCTTCCTCCTACATCAAGTATCTTAAAATATTAATCCCTACTGCTCTTTACATCAAGTATCTTTGAATCCCAAACCCTACTGTCCTACCACTCTACCTATCTAGACCCTTGGACTCTTAGATACCCTTACCCCCCAACATCCTTGCATACCATTGTCCATGCCCTCAACCTCAGAAATTTGAAGAGCATCATGACAAGATACCAAAAGAAGATATTTTAAAGTGACATCTTGATTCTTGATTCTCCAATCCTAGTTGCCTTTGCATCATTCTAGTATGTGTTTCCCTAAACTCACACCTTCTGGAATTATTGATTCTAGACCCTTATCACTCAAACATAGGATGAAATTGATCAACATGGTTGACTAGGGATGCCATTAATGGACACAAATTTGAATGTGATAAAATGGAAAGAAAATTTGGGTCTACTCTAGGCCTTCAACTTTTATAGAAGGTGGTAAACTTCATCATTGTGGACTATCTTTCAACATTTTCATCAAACCATAACCCTAGTTTGAGTACTTGTGTTTCACTATTGGATCTAAGGATGAAAATCCATTTATTTTCCAAAGTTTGGAGCATGAAACCCCTTTATATTCTTAAGGGAAACTTCATACAAAGGTTGCATGTACACTTCAAGTTAGAGACTATTAGTAGTTAGGAAGATTTTAGTATTTGAGTATTTTCATAATATGTTTTTGATTGTTATAAGAATAGATATATATATAATCATTTGTAGTAGAAATGTACTTGAATGAAATATTCAATTCTATCCAATAATTACATGCACGAATCTATTATGTGCTATGGATATAATCATTTGTAGTAGAAATGTACTTGAATGAAATATTCAATTCTATCCAATAATTACATGCACGAATCTATTTTGTGAGTATTTTAGATCTAAGTATTTTATAAGAACATTTTAGGTAAGAATCTTTATAATGGTATTAGAGAAATTATCTTGCCAGTATGTAGGGTAAACATAATGGTTGGTTCTTTCTAGTGAAAGAGAGATATGATACTAAAAGAGAAAACACAAGAAATTGCAACAACCTCTTGATCAAACACAAGATCTAGAATATATGGCATAAGGTGAAAAATGAAGGATAAAATTGACAAATGAAGAAGATAAGGAATTATTCCAAGAGACAACGGTTGGTGTCCATCTCACATAAGAGAAATACCCACAAACCAAGAGAGACTAATAGCCAACTAAGAAAAAAAATGAATTATTGACAAGATTGTTGATCAAAACACATACCACATTTTTTACAAATAATCATCCAATAGTTAATTCCATTCCAAAACCATTGAGATCAATGTTCTTACAAAGAAAAGAAGAAAGAGGGGAACTTGAAATTAATTTGGAGAAAAGTTTGATAGATTACTTGAATAATATCAAGGGAAGATTGAAGAGTTTAAGGAAACCATATTCACTACAAGTTTTTGGAGTCATGAGGGAAAGGTATTTGTCAAAAAATAAGTCATAGAAGTAACCAAAATAATAGTGGATAGAATTAAAGTACAATATGAGCAAGATATCTACACCAACTTTTGATGGCACCAATAAGACATTTTCTTAGTTTTGGCTATGGAAACTACAACTTACTCCACACTCAAGCCCATAATAGAAGAAGATGCAATCCAATTGCCACATTATGCTTAGAGGGGGTTGCCTGTATTAGTGGTGCCATGGTCTAATCACACACGGGAATAACCTTGTACAAACATTTGATGAATTTAGTCAAAGGTTGTTGGACCACTTTGAGCAAAAAAGATGAAGATGTGTATTTCAAAGAACTTGTAGAGATCAAACAACACTTGCGAAATCTTGCCAAATTTTAATAGTTTGTATTGATGGTATTCAATATTTCTAAGAAAAAAATCACTTTTCTATTTGTTGAAGGCTTGTTTGAACCCCTCCAAGATCTTGTTAAGACATTTGCACCTACTTCTCTACATATGACTTATAACATATAAAACCACCTCATATTCCTATTTATACATGAAGTAAATAATTATACTATTATACTATGAATACAAAGATACCTCCCTTGGTAAAATTTTAATTTGTAACCTCCATTCCAAAGCAACATTGATATTAGAAAACAAAATCAAATCCTTTATCAGATATAAATGCTCCGCTAAAGTGTTGAACTTGGGATTTCCATTCCTATTAGCCCAGTGGTCGATCTTCAAAAATTTAATTTTTTTTTTTTGTATTGAACAAAGCGAAAAGAATTTTACAAGAAAAAGCTACCTGAGGTAGCAGAAAAACTTCAGCCTAAACAAACCATGAACAACAAAAACTAGGAACAACATAACGTTACAAAGGCTGTCAAAAAATCAGCCATTACAAACAAGAGACATATTACAAGAGCTGAATAACATTTTACAATGATTGACTTCATTGTCCAGCTGGAACTTCACTATTTGGTCTTTGATCTGCTGTAGCTGCTGTTTGGCCTTCTCATTCTTCTTACATATAACCTGGGTCTGCGAAAAAAGAACAGCCACCTGGAGACATATATCAGAATAAAGCTGAAGAGTACCAACCACCTGATAGTAATTACTAGAAAACATAGCTACACATCTATTTTTCCATATATTCTTCAAAATAACATGACGGATTGAATCAGCGATAACATCTTTTTGCATACCAAAACCAAAAACAGCTTCCTTCCAAGTCAAATCATGATTAAAAATAGCTGAGAAGTCCCGGAAAATATTAAACCAAAGCCTTTTAACATATATACAATCCCAAAAAATGTGTTTCAAGTTTTCCACACTTTTACAAAAGGGACAGCTTGCTGGTTGGATCATAATACGCTTCAACCTATCCCCCACAGGTAACTTGCAGTGCAATATCTTCCAAGCCAACATCTGCGAGTCAAAATCAGCTTTGGAGCGCCATATTTGAGCACTTAAATTAAACCAAATTGTAGAATTAAATCTGCATTTCCACTTTTGATTCAAACGATTAGCAATATTCCAACTAGGAATCATCTTCAAATATATACTTTTTAAAGGGAAATGGTTGAAATGGCTGAATGATAACCATTTCCAATCTCTAAAAAAATAGCAGTCCGTAGAAGTACATAATTTCATAGTGAGATCCCCTGGCACCAAAGACTTAATAAAAATGAAAAACTGTTCATAACAAGAATTCAGCCTATACTGCTCTTTGATTTTGTTCCAAGAAGCCCAGTCAAGTAGATCAAAGTCCCAAAGGTCTTTAAATTGTCTAACTCCCTTTTTAAACAAATAATAAGCCTGCCTTGGGAAACAAACAGCCAAAGGTAAATCATGATAAGAGATTATCTTATTCCACCAGATTGACAATGAAACAAAACTAAATCCAGTCTGCAAGGAAGATCCGTTCCAATCCAGAAATTGGCTAATTTTTTTCCAAGCTTTCCAAATAGACTGTAGTGGAAAAGAAGCTCTGAATTTAAAAAAGAAAGGCATAAGCATTTTATCAAGCCAACGAACATCTTGCCATTTCCTCCTAATAGAAGCTTCCATAATTCGTTGACGGACCAATATCTTCCATGGTTCATCTCCACTAGCAGCCCTAATGATCCATTTTGCAGCAAGGCAAAACCCTTGGGTTTGAGGATCAATAAGCCCCAAGCCTCCTTTGTGCTTTGGCTGAATACAATGAGACCATGAAGAAGCAATGAAACCACCATTACCATCCCATCTAGACCACAAAAATCTGCGGATTATTCTATTGAGCTCTTCATAACCTCGTTTGGAAGGCATCCAACAAGAAGAGTAGTAGACATGGGAAGCAATGAGAATCTTATTAGCCACTTGAATCTTGCCCGCCAAAGACAGAAATTTATTGCCAAAATTGAACAGCTTACACTTAATTTTGTTTAAAAACCAAGCCCACATCTCAGAAAGAGAAACACCCAAACCAAAGGGAATACCCAAATACCTGGTTATCTCACCATGTTTAATCTACCTCCATTCATTTGGTATCCATTGAGGCCTAGCAAATGGCTGAGTCATTAAAAACTCGGTTTTATTATGAGCTATAAGAGAGCCAGATACCTCACAGTACAATTTGACAACTTCCAAAGTGTTGTTCACTTCCTCTTCAGAATTATGTAGGAATAACATACTGTCATCAGCAAAGTGGAAGTTAATAACCACTTGGTTTTGAGGAATAGAAATCCCTTTGATAAGTTTCATTTGATGAGCTTTATGCAAAAAATAACCCAAGGCATCTGCTGTAAGAACATATAAAAAGGGAGAAAGAGGACATCCTTGCCGTATGGAACGCTGCAAATCAAAGGAATCTGACATATTCTTATTAACAATCAAATGAGCATTAGCATCTTGGAACAACATTTGAACATGCTTTTGAATTTTAGGACCAAAACCCAACCATTGGAGCATTTTAAGGATGAAGCTCCAACGAATTCTATCATAAGATTTATCAAAATCTAGCTTGATTATCAAAGCATTTTGCCCTGATTGTTGAGCCCATTCTATGGTCTCCCAGGCCAGCATAAGGTTATCAAGGATATATCTTCCCTTTAAGAACCCCGTTTGCTCAGCTCTCACAATCATTTGCACAATGGGTTTAATTCTGATCGCTACAGCCTTTGCAATAATTTTGTAGGAAGTGTTTAATAATGTGATTGGACGCCAACCAGCAATAATATCCTCATTCTTACCCTTAGGAATAAGTTTAATTATACCCTTATTAATGATGGGACCTAAGGAGCCATTTTGAAAAGCTTCCAAATATAGCATATAAAATTCATCCTTGATATACTTCCACATAGTTTGATAAAATTCAGCAGGAAGGCCATCAAGACCAGGACTTTTATTTGGTTTCATAGAAAACAAAGCATGTTCAATTCAAATATTTAAATTTTAAATCAAACAGCTGGGTGCCATGGTGTAGTTGGTTATCACGTCAGTCTAACACACTGAAGGTCTCTGGTTCAAGTCCGGGCGGCACCACTTTCTTTTTCTTCTGAAGAATTTTTTCAAATCGAATGCTACCCCTACCAACTAATCCACCGAAATTCTTTCGACTATTTTGGACACAAATCTCCATAGTTTCCTTGCAGATCTGGTTTATCGATATTTTCGTTCCGACAAATTTTGAAGACAAATCCTCATTCATTAGATATACAATTTGAAATGATCATTTTTCGCGCTTAGTAGAGAACGAAAACGGCTTCTGCGCGTCTTCTGATTTCTTTATTGGCAACTGAAAATGCAATGGGGTCTGAAGAGGCAATGTCTATAGGGGTGACAATTTGCACCGCATGGCATCGATGCCCATCCGCTACCATCCATCTGACATACCCGCTGCCAAGAGTATCGTACTCACGCTGAAAGGACGTGATGTGAGCTGTTCTTTGTTTCCGTTGAAACTGACAAGGATGGAAGTTTTGAAACGTGGGAGAAGAAACAGCCGAGTCTTATCACCATCCCCATCCATGACCTGATCTGTCAGACGAAGGGACAACCTGTACCAGCTCCTAAATAATGGTGCAGCGTTGCTGACAGCCCCCTGCGTTTTTTATTTTTTAGCAAAGTACAGTGGTGTCGGCAACAAAAAAAAATATTAGAGTTATATATATTTGCTTAAAAGTTAAAATATTATATATTTTATAATATTAATTTAAGTAATTATTATTTATTTTTATTTTTGAAATATAAATTAATTATTTATTCTCAAATTTATTTTTATTATAAATTAAAATTATATAAAAATAAAGCATATGATTGAATAAAAAATAAAGGTAAGTATTTTAAATATTTTGGTCATGTCTATTTAACATTTTTAATATTTATGCCAAGAATTTTAATATAAATTCTATGTGGTTATTATAAATTTAATTAATTATTATTTTTGAAAAAAATATTAAACATATTTAAAAAGGTTTGTTTGTTGCAAATTAGGAGCAGTTTTGTTATTTGAAGATAAGAAAAATTGAGAGTACCTCGTTGTGGTTTTGTTCTATTTTTTTAACAATGATGAGGAAAGGTGATTTAAATGTTGTCAAAAATGCAAACCCTTTGATCACCCGTGTATAATTGTTTTTTTTTGCAATTTTTTTGTATAAACAATTATTTTCCTTTGTATGAGAAGATCTATTAATAACAAACATTTGGTTTTGTGAACCATAATTTTGAGTTCAATTGTTCATTTATGGTTAAGATCAGGGTCCAATTAAGGTTATGATTTAATTAGGGTTCAAAGTTAAGGTTAGAGTTTGATAAATGGTCAATTAGAATTAGTTAAAATTTATTAGGGATAAGATTACAATTACATTAGGGTTAGAATTAAATAAGTTTAGTATTACAATTCCAAATGATTTCTTTTATAATTTTCTTAGGTTAATTAATTAAATAAAAAAATATTATTGTAATAAAAAGATTGAGTAAATATGAAGAAATAAATTAAATGTACAAATATTTATCTCTAAATTTAATGAAGATGTTATTATACAAATATTAGGAATGTAAAATGTACGAGCATTTATCTCTAAATTTAATGAAGATGTTATTATGCAAATATTAGGAATGTATTTCTTCATATGTTAATATTTAAAAATTTAATGATTATCACCAATTTATGAATTTGATTGTGTACTATTTTGGTTCATTTTTAATGTCATCTAAGGATATCTATGTACATGTAGAATTGAACTTGAAGTTTGAACCTAAATTTTTAACTCACATATTTGATTTCACTAAATTAAATTGTTTCAAACTTGTTTCTCTCTATGTATGTGCTCCAAATTTGATAGGGAACACATGTTGTTGGATTTGAATTTTGAAATTAAAATTAAAATTTTGAGTTTCCTATTTAAAAATGTTAAAGCTCCATGTAAATCTTTTTTATTATTTACATCTATATTGTTTATTTTATTTTTTAGTATATTTATTTTAGTTTGCATATGTAACATTTAATTTTATTTTGAAAAAGTCAATGTTCAAGTAAAGTTATTTTAAAAAATTTATAGATTTATTTGTTTCTTATTTTACAAATATTATATTATTAATATTTGAGATGTAAATCATTGTGAAATTTAAGACAAAATGTCAAAAAAATGAACAATGAACAATGAACAATGAACAGTGAACAAAATGTCCCAGCTCCTCTGCCTTCCTCGTTTCTCTCGCCAACGTGCGTGCTTGGATCTCGTGCAAACTTGACAGACCAAACGAAACAGACGGCCACACAAATAGACGGAGACCGGGACAGACATTTCCGTAGAAAGTTCAAAAAATGAGCGGGATTTTCAAAATCAAGCGAGATTTTTAAACTGAGCTAGATTTTTAAAAGTGAGTTGGAGAAAATTACAGGTAGCAGTTTTGAAAGGAGAATGGCTGGCTGCGTCTGCTATGGAGAGTGACGACTATGAAAAAGAACACGGATATTCCACGGTTTTGTGCTCTGCATTGTTCTAGCAATGATCGCCATTGCAGCACAGGGGTCTGATAATGTCAACGTAGCTTCTTCTCTGTGGAAATCATTCTGCTCACAGCCATCGAGCTTCCTCTCATTAGATCCATACCAGTTTCCCTTTTAACTTGAACAGCGGCGCCCCCGTTTTCTCCTTCCTTTTGTTGAGAAAATAATGTTTGCATTCTCTTTTTGTTGTATTCTATCCATCATTCTTGAAATGCACAGGCTTGCCACATAATGGAGATCGGCCTGCCCTAACTCGAGCTCTTGCATTTGCTTGCAAGTTTCCAAAATATTTCAACATATCCATTGGCGCCCTCCTCATCATGTGGTCCTCTGTTGAAAGTTTCTAAAGTCTTAAATATTGGTGCCGTCTCCATCTTCAATGTGAAGCTTCTTGAGCTCCTTCCTCTTGGTCGTGTTCCATCTCTGGGGAATATGGCATTCCTCTATTTGTTGGGATGTTTTTTGAGGACCTATCAACAAACATCTGATGCGTGCCTCAGAGTCTATTCATTGGTGCACATTTAAAGCCTCTATGGCCTTTTCAACAATCATTTTGGTGTGCCTTCAACCCACGGTTTTCCTTCATGCGTTGGCTCCACTCCATCGAGCCCCTTCAGCTGCTCCATTTTGTGCATCCTTGCATTCACCATGGCGCCCCTGTTGTATTTTGATGGATGTTCACAGCCTCTTCTTTTTGATGTGTTCTCATCACAAGTGCAGATCTCTTCATGCGTGGGTTCCCTCAAAGGTTCCCTACAAGTTATGACGCCTTCCTGATTTTGCTCTGACCCGCATTTGTTTGAGATCTTTGGTGCCGGCTCATTCCTTCAAACCATTTTTCTTTTGCTCAGAAGTTTTGTAAGGATTTCAACAAATCCATTTTATATATTAGCGCCTCCCCATTATTTGCTTAAAAGCTCCTGCGGACTTTTCAACAAATCCATTGCAATGGCTTTGTTTCCTTTTGCCGCACCCCTGTTGAATCAATGGCGTCCTACATTCCTTGCGTGCATTAGAAGTTATTACACCCTTTTCAACATACTTCATTTGATGTATTATGATTTGTTGTAGAAAGGGTGTTTCCCTTGGTTCAGTTTTTGAAGATGGTATGGTCTGTTTGTTGACGAACGGGTGGCTTGTTCGGCGTTCGTTGTGGGTGTCGAGGTTTCACTGGTGGATGGTTGTTGTGTTATGTGGTACTATGCCTTCTTGGGAGAATATGTATGTGCTTCCTTTTGTTTCTTCATCCCAGATACCTTGGGAGGGGGTGTGGACTTGTTCTACTGTTGATCTTGCTTTCTACTTGTTTCTACAATCGCATTGTTCTATTGAGGTGGATATTGCTCCTATTGAGGTGGAGTTGGTGATTGTAGGCCTAGTGGGAGGTGCTTCTCTCCTTTGTTGGTTCCTATTGAGGTGGAATGTGCTTGCTTTCATGGGAGTTTCTACTGGTAGCTATGGTCTGCTCTTCTTCCTCTCTGTTAGAGGGGAGCCCCAACCTATTGAGGTGGTTTTGGGGCTGGTTTCAGGATGGTGGTTGCTTCTAGAAGATTGTTCCTATGCTATGATTGGTGATTCTTACCCTTTGGTGGTTGAGAATATGTTTGGCTCTAACTTGTCTTTGAGCAAAAGATTTGCAGTTGGTTTGTTGTTGCAGCTGGGTTGTGGCCTCCTGAGTGGTAGGTCTAGGGTTGTGGTTCTTTGTATTCGGTGGCTTTTGGTCTCGTGCCAGGAATGGGTTGTAAGCCTGTTTTTGGCTTGGACTACCTTGGGTCCTTAGTTTCTACTGAGTGTCTGTTGTTAATGGCTCCTTGGGCCTTGTTTTGTTGGGACCACACCCCTATTGTGTTGCAGTGTTTTTGATGGTCCTTTGGGTCTTGTTCTAAGGGGTTGCACCCTTGTTTTTTGGTTCTTTTGGTTGGCCTGTAGGGCCTTGTTCTAAAGGGATGACACCCTTATTTGCCGCTTTTGATTTCAAAAACATAATAACTTCTAATCATTTTATATATTTAAAAATTGAAAATTTGACATCATTTTACAAATTATATGACATATTTTATAAAAAAATATTTAATTATTTTATACTCAACAAAAAATATTTACTAACTTTTCCACATATTTATATTGTAAAATAATAATAATATATTAATAAACATAAAGCACACAGTGAATCATTTTGGCACAGTGAACACGTGTGCAAGAGGGCTTGGCTTGAATCATCACCCATCAAAAGATACTAAAGGTCAAAGTTGACCTCTCATAAAGGTTTCCGTAATGCAGTTGCAAAACTAAAGAAATTCCATTTGGTTTTGATCTGCCAAAAATAGCAAATCAACTCATAAAGCTTTGAAAACTGACATGTGAGTTCACTTTGGCATGGAGAACTGAGAACAACAATCAGTTTGACTTGACAGTCAACCAGTTGCAAAATGCAAGCTCAAACGGGAGGCAACTTTACAGAAATGAAGGTTTGCAAACAGTAGAAAAGTGTCAAAACCCTCCAACTTCACTTTTCGAAACCCTGACAAAGCTCATCGTGGGAAGCTGAAACTTGACATGCCTACTCACATAGGACATATGAGTGGGTGTGAAAATGGGTTTTGCACCAAAATCAACAGGCTCCAAAATATGACCCTCCAAAGTAGGTCACTTAAGCAGATTCTTCAGGTGCACTTCTGAAAGTGGAGAGGCAAAATCTTGAAATGGGCATCTCAAATTTGTGAAATTTGAGAGTGCCAACATGAGGTAATAACATAATTGAGTAATCGAGATTCAGGAAAAGTTCGTTGCAAAGGAAGAACCTGACGTTTTC
This sequence comes from Sequoia sempervirens, assembly GCA_007258455.2. NCBI lineage: Eukaryota > Viridiplantae > Streptophyta > Pinopsida > Cupressales > Cupressaceae > Sequoia > Sequoia sempervirens. The sequence continues at coordinate 351,760 of VDFB02282279.1, read as the reverse complement.
TATTAGCCTCCAAAATTCTCGATGATGCCAAAATTCTTGAAATATTGTAAAAAATAAAAAGTCAAAAAGTCAAGTAAAGCATTATTTTAATCACAAATATACAGTGGAAAAGATTAAGAACATACAAACACATTTTAATAGTATTTTCTTCTGATGAGTTAATTAAATGCTTAATGTTTCATTTGAAAAGTGACATTATGTTGATGCGGGTCCTTAAAGATGTCAAGTTATAACAAGAAATGTAGGTACCTGTGTAAATTAGTTCTCATGGGAAATAGTGAAGAACAAAGTGGTAAGTCAAATACCCAAAGGCGAATAGTGGGTAACTAGGAAAGAGAAAGACCCAAGTTTTTGATTAGTTGGTAGAATTACTAGTTTTTCTCGACTTCCACCAACAAATGTTTTTCTCGATAACAAAACTCATCATCAAGATCGAGAATTTTGAGAGGAAGCGTTTGTGACTTGTTCCCACATTTTTGAAGATTGAGAAAACTCGATAAACTTTACCCACGATTTTTAGGCATTTGAACTACAACGAAAGAAGTCAAAGTGCAAATTTTAACTTTATCTTTAGAGACCAAGAAAAATATCTTCTAAGTGCCACCAATGCCCTTATGCCACATGTCATTTACTAATTGGATTATTTTCTCTTAGCGACGTGCTTTCTTATGATAAATTGCCACCTTGTGTTCTATAAAAGGTAGAGTGTTATTCTATTTTGAGGGTAAAAATTTGTTAAAATAATTAATCTAAAGTTGGAACATCATCAATTTATGTTTAAGTCATGTTTTCTGCTCAATTCTAGTTTAAAAACTTGTATTTATATTATATTTTTCTAATATGAAAGCAAAAGGTTATTCCAAATTGTAAATTTACATAATTTTCTGTTGATTACTCCTATCGAAAGAGTCAATTTGCTTCCCCAAATTTGGGTGCATTTTGATACTATTTCGGTGGTAAATGATTCTTTTCTTCAAACTTTTTTCCTTATTTTGTATGTAGTTGTGAAGCAATCTGGTGAAGTACAAAATAGTTTATGCTCCCTTTGAATATTCTTACTCCAATAACGACCCTCTATGTAATGCCTTCGCTGGTAGAATCTGCTATTTACACTCAACCCTTCCATTATTCATTTCTCACGCTGCTTCCCACACCAGTACCAGTTCAATTTCTCTATGTATATTCCTTTCCTAGCAGAGGAAGGTGGAGACCTTCTCAAAATGACTCACAAATGATCTTCAGATCAATTTCAAAATGGGTTTCAAAGAACTCATCAAAATTTAGCCTCCTCATGCCACTAGATGGATGAAAAGTTGACTGCACAGTAACAAGACAAACCATAAATTTGATTAATTAGCTAAATGGTAAATAAATTAGACCACCAAATAAAAACTTATTTTTCTAAGAGTCATGAGAATTGTCATTAAAAAATAATGAATTGTCACCATGATAGTCACTTAATATATCATCAATATAGCATGAGCAACATGAATGACAAGAAAGAATACCAATCTTGTATGAAGCTAAAACATGTGTATTAGAAAAAGAGAGACACATGTAGGAAAACCAATAGAGATAAAAGGAAATTTTTTTTGAGATGTACAAAATATATGCTTACTAGAAAATATCACCACATGAAGGAATATCCCTAGATATATTATGGGAGATGAGATGCACATAATATATGCTTACTAGGAAACATCACCATATGAAGGAATATACCTATATGTATTATGGGAGATTAGGACTAAAGTAAAGATATCTTAGATTATTTAATCTCATTGAATTATTAAAGTAAAGATATCTTAGATTATTTATTTAGCTTAGATTATTAAAGTAAAGATATCTTAGATTATTTATTTAGCTTGTGTGCAACTATTTAGTGATTTATCTCTTAAATCCTCCCCTACTAGTACTAGTGATTTATCTACACATCAAGCTATTGGACTTGTTAAGCATGATATTTCACATTATTTGTACTCCACCATGAGTATGTTCGAAAATCTAGATGGTATATTTATCATTATGAGAAAATATTTAAAAAGAGAATATAGTAATGGAATATTACATAATCCTTCAAAATATGGTATAAAGCCCTTTCCCTCACCAAGAAGATTTCTAGAACCATGTTTATAAGTATAATGATAGATCTAATCCATTAATAGAATTATAATCCTTGTAAACTTCATGCTACTTATTTTCATAAGGACAAGTTATTTGCTAGATTGTTTCCAACAACCTTGAATGACCAAGCATTCACATGATTATTTATTGCCTCATTCTATTATTATATCGAACATTCTCATTATGACATTGAATCCATGACAAATGTTTCTAAAATTATGCAATGCAAGAAAGAAAAATACTAACTAGTTCATGATTATATGTTAGGATTTCAAGTTTTGATTACTATTATGAGTTTCACATTAAAATAAGATGAGGTTCAAGGCTCAATGAGGGGTAGCTGGAGAGAGGTTGAATGTGTGTGAAGGAGAGAGGGAGGTTGAGAGAGGTGAGATAGAGAGAAAGAGAGTAGAGAGGGATGTATTGAGGGAAGGGTAAGTAGATGGGGAGAGGGTGAGTGGAGATAGAGAGAGGGAGGGAGGGAAAGAGGGATGGAGGGAGGTGTAGGTAAAGAGAGGTAAGGTAGGTGAGGTAGGTATAAAGAGAGTTGGGGAGAGAGGGAAGGGTAGGTGGAGAGAGGTTGTGTGTGTGAGGGAGAGATAGAGAGAGAGGTAAGGAGCACATGTAGATAGGTAGGATATGAGGACCATCCACCTTATCTCTAGACATCATCATACAAGTGAAAATTTTCTTTTATTTCATTATTTAACATCATAACCACATTTAAAAGAGATAGGTATAGAGAGAGTTAGGGAGAGAGGGAGGGCTAGGTGGAGAGAGGTTGTGTGTAGAACATTGTGAAGAGCATTGTATTACTTATCAACTCTAAATATTATAATTTATACATTGGTTTTGTTTGTGATTAAAGTTATGATTAAGAAATTTAAAGAAAAATAAGCAATCTAGAGAATGAACTCTTTATCGAACAAGTTGTGGATGAACAAGAAGAGGAAGATATAATTCTTTCAATGATATTGAAAACTATTTCAAAAAATTGTAAGGGACTTAAAATTTCATGCAATAAAAATGACATTTCCCTTTCTTCGTCTAATTGGAACAAAAAAATGCTCACATTATTTGCAATGTTGGAAAACACACTATCCCTTGTAAATTATTTCCTTATGATTTTTTTTTTGTTTCATACACACCAACAATGTAATGAAGTCCACCTTCAAATTTTAGAACAACTCTTTGGTACAATAAAAAATACATTTCACTTTCTTCATTTGATTGGAACAAAAAAATGCTCACATTATTTGTAGTGTTGGAAAATACACTATCCCTTGTCAGTTATTTCCTTATGAATTTGCAGTGATGGAAAACACTCCGTCTCTTGTGAGTTATGTAATGAAGTTCACCTTCAAATTTTAGAACAACATTGGAAATAACTAATAGGGGACAATGTGTTTTCCAATAGGGGACAATGTGTTTTCCAATAGGGGACAGTGTGTTTTCCAACAGGGAACAAAAAAATGCTCACATTATTTACAGTGTTGGAAAACACACTGTCCCTTGTCAATTATTTCCTTATGAATTTGTAGTGTTGGAAAACACACTGTCCCCTGTGTAGGAAATAATTGACAAGGGATAGTGTGTTTTCCAACACTGCAAATAATGTGAGCATTTATTTGTACCTTGTTGGAAAACACACTGTCCCTGTTGGAAAACACACTATCCCTATTAGTATTTTCTAATGTTGGAAAACACACTATCCCACCCTTTCCCACCTTCCCTACCCTCTCCCATTCTCTCCAATCCTCTCCCACCCTCTCCCACACTCTCCCTCTCCAACACCCTCTCCCACCCACTTTCCCACCCTCTCCCATCCTCTCCCACTCTCTCCCACTATCTCCATCCCTCTCCCACACTCTCACTCTCTCCAGCCTCTCTTCCACCTCCCCATCCTCTCCAACCTCTCACCCCTCTCCACTCTAGGTCTCCTCCAACCCTCTGCCAACCCTCTCCACTCTCCTCCAGCCTCTCCCTCTCAACCTCTCCCACCCACCTCACACTCTCACTCTCTCCAGCCCTCTCCCACTTAGTCTCCCTCTCAACCTCTGCAGCCCTCTCCCACTCTCTCAGCCCTCCTCCCACTTAGTCTCCAGCCCCTCCCTCTCCCCACCCTCCCACCTCTCCCTCTCTCAGCCCTCCTCCCTTAGTCTCCACCCTCTCCAACCCTCTGCAACCCTCTCCCACTCTCTCCAGCCCTCTCCCATAGTCTCCAACCCTCTCTCCCACCCTCTCCCACACTCTCCCACTCTTTCCAATCCTCTCCAATCCTCCCCACCTTCCCCACCTTCCCTACCCTCTCCCACTCTCTCCAGCCATTTCTCAAGTGTTTGCCTACCTTACCTACCCTCACCTACCCTCTCCCACCCTCTCCCACTATCTCTCCAATAGTCTCCCACCTTCCTTTCCTTCTACCACTCTCTCCAACCCTCTCCCACCCCCTCCAACTCTCCCCAACACTCTCCCACCCTCTCAACCCTCTCCCTCTCGGAAGCCTCTCCACTCTGCCTCTCCCTCTTGTCTCTCACACTCTCACTATCACAACTTCTCCCTCTTTCCAGCCTCTCTCACCCTCTCCACCCTCCCACTCTCCCACACCTCCCACCTCTCCACCCTCTCCCACCCTCTCCCATCCTCTCCTCTCTCCCACTATCTCCATCCCTCTCCACACACTCTCTCACTCTCTCAGCCCTCTCCAACCCTCTCCCACCCTCTACCACCCTCTTAGGAACTCTCCCACTCTCTCCAACCCTCTCTTGCCCTCTCCCACCCTTTCCTACCTTCCCTACCCTCTCCCACTCTCTCCAATCCTCTCCCACCCTCTACCACTCTCTCCAACTATCTCCCACCCTATCTAACCCTCTCCCACCCTCTCCCACCTTTCCTACCCTCTACAAATCTCTCCAATCCTCTCCCAAACTCTCCCACACTCTCTCACCCTCTCCCACCCTCTCCCACTTTCTCCAATCCTCTGTCCCACTCCTGCCTGCAGTCCCACTCTCTCTCACCTCTCCAACCCCTCTCCCAATGTCCCAGCCTCTCCCAGCTATCTCCAGCCCTCTCCCCTTCCAACCCTCTCCTCTCTCTCAGACCCTCTCCCACACTCTCACCCTTTTCCCACCCTCTCAAGCCCCTCCTTGCACTCTCCCGTCTCTCTCCAACCTCTCAACCTTTCTTCTCCCACAATCTCCACCATATCCACCCTCTCCTAACCTTTCTAACACCTTCTATAATCTCCACCCTCTCCCACTATCTCCCACAACAACAATTTGTGTGCATCCCTCTTTTGAACCCCTTAATCTCAACCATTTTCAAAATAAATTAGTAGTTTAGAAAGTAGACTCAGAGCACTGTGGTCCTTGTTTTTGTTCCATCTAAATTTTTTGAGTGTAGCTATCCTCAATTTCACGTCCAAGGTCAGTATTTCCTAATTTCAGAAAAAAAGTGGCCACTTAAGCCCCTTTTTTGGGAACCATCTTGGTGCACTTACCCAAATATAAGTGTTATGAATTCAAAAAATGGTAGTAAATATATTTTAGCACCAAAAGAGATGGTTGATAAGTTAAAATTGAAATGGTTAGAATATCCAAGTCCATATAAAATTTCACAATTATAGAAATAACATAAGGTACTAGTCACTGAACGAGAGAGGGAGAGGTAGATTTGAAAAGTAGTTATCACTAGATCATAATAGAGGGAGGGAGAGATAGATTTGAAAAGTAGTTATCTACCTCTCCCTCCTCCCTCTCTCTCTCTCTCACATAAGATCTATCTCTTTATACCTCTCCCACCCTACCTTTGTATCTAGATTTACCTACATCTCTCTTTATTCCTTGCACCTTACCTCTCTGTACCTACACATCTCTCCCTCCCTCTTTCCCTCTCTCTCTCCCTCCCTCCCTCCCTCTCTCTCCCTCCTTCCCTCTCTCTATCTGCACTCACCCTCTCCTTCTTGACCTACCTTTCCCTCAATCCATCCCACCCACCTCTCTTTCTACCTACCTCTTCGTCCTTCCCAACTTCCCCCCTCTATCTACTTCTATCTCCTCTTCCCTCTCTACTTTCCCTATCTCCCATCACTCTCTCTACCTACCTATCCCTCTATTCCTTCAACCTTACCTCTCTTTATCCACCTCTCCATGTCTCTCCCTCCCCCTATCCCTCTATCTCTCTATACCTCTCTCCACCTATGGGAAGAGGAAGGTTAGGAAGGATGGTGAGAGAGGAGTGATAGAGTGAAGTATAGAGGAATGTATTATTTCCATGAAGTTCTTAAGTTCAATATGGAATTTTTGTTAATACATTCTTTTTACCAATGTTGTCCATATTTTCATTATAAATGATTAATTGAATAATGAACTGATGAAACTATAAATGATTAATGTTATCCATATTTACACTATAATTGATTAATTAAACAATTCAAGAAGGATAATTTTTACCATGTAATTGATGCAATCATTGTAATTAATCATTCATAATGTTCCTCAAATGTGTTTATAAGGCTTGTTGATGAGAGTTTGAAATATTCAAATTCCTTACAAAAGCTATGAATTATTAAAGAAGAAAGTGATAGAGCAACTAGAGTTTTTTAAAACAATGATCGTATTGATAAAGATCTAGTACAAAGGATAAGTCTCTTTAGAAATATATACAAGAATAAATATAAGTGATATAAATTCATCATAAACAATGGTAGAAAAGAAAAGTAGATAAAGATCAGGAAAGTAGAGAGGGAAGGGGAGAGAGAAGTAGATAGAGGGGGGAAGTTGGGAAGGAGGGAGATGTAGGTAGAAAGAGAGGTGGGATGGGATGGATTAAGGGAAAGGTAGGTAGAGAGGGAGAGGGTGAGTGGAGATAGAGATAGGGAGGGAGGGAGAGAGAGAGGGAAAGAGGGAGGTGTAGGAAGAGAGGTAAGGGTGTGTGTGAGGAAGAGAGGGAAGGAGGGAGATAGGGGGTGGTAGGGTGGAAGGGATAGAAGGACCCAAAATAGACTTATTAGGAGGGGGAGATGTGATGGTGGATTATGGGACATAGGCACCCAAATTGGATTTAGCTTCAATGAGGGATAGGGATAATGTTTTTGGATAGGGATAGGGATAACGTTTTTGAGCTGGTATAATGGAGGGGGATGGTGAAAAATGGTTTGGAAGAATGATAACACATAATGTATTGACTTAAGAGATTCTTCCTTCCCTTGAGAAGTTGAAATGGAAAAGGAATCTGAAGAAGTAGACCAAAGTGAATGAGATAGATAGTGTATTGACTGAAGAGATTGAGGAAGGTGCATGTGCAGTATGTGCAATGGGAAAATGGCAATGTAGAAGTGGATAAAGTCAAGAGGTTTTGTATTGCATATGAATTTGTGCAAGTAAAGAATGTGAGAGATGATGTTATAAGTGGAGTTGAACAAATGAACTCAAAGATTCTTGAACTTAAGAATTTCATGGAACAAATACAACTGGAAATAGATAACAAGGAAAAAGAAAAATCATATCTAAGTGCAAAAAAAGAGAATCAGTTGGGACAGTGTGTTTTCCAATAGGGAACAAAAAAATGACAGCGTTTTCCAACAGGGAAATAACTATCAGGGGACAGTGTGTTTTCCAACACTATCCCTTGTCAATTATTTCCACAAGGGACAGTGTGTTTTCCAACACTGTAAATAATGTTGGAAAACACACTGTCCCCTATCAGTTATTTCTAATTAGTTATTTCCCTATTGGAAAACACACTGTCATTTTTTTGTTAAACACATTGTCCTTGACAACAAGGGACAGTGTGTTTTCCAACATTGGAAATAACTAATAAGGGACATTGTGTTTTCCAACATTAGAAATAATTGACAGGGGATAGTGTGTTTTCCAACATTAGAAATAATTGACAGGGGATAGTGTGTTTTCCAACATTCAATAACTAACAGGGGACAATGTGTTTTCCGACAGAGGACAGTGTGTTTTCCAATAGGGGACAGTGTGTTTTCCAACAGGGAACAAAAAAAATGACAGTGTGTTTTCCAATAGGGAAATAACTAACAAGGGATAGTGTGTTTTCCAACATTATTTACAGTGTTGGAAAACACACTGTCCCTTGTCAATTATTTCCACAAGGGATAGTGTGTTTTCCAACACTGCAAATAATGTTGGAAAACACATTGTCCCCTGTTGGAAAACACACTATCATTTTTTTTGTTCCCTGTTGGAAAACACACTGTCTTTTTTTATTCCTTGTTGGAAAACACGTTGTCCCCTGTTGGAAAGCACACTGTCCCCTGTTGGAAAACACATTGTCCCCTATTGGAAAACACATTGTCCCTTGTTAGTTATGTAATGAAGTCCACCTTCAAATTTTTGAACAACTCTTTGGTTATAGTGAAAATGACATTTCACTTTCTTGATATGATTGGAACAAAAAAATGCTCACATTGTTTGTAGTATTGGGAAACACACTGTCCCCTGTGTAGGAAAAGTGGATAGGGGACATCATTAGAATGTAAGATGTCTAGAAATAACTAATAGGGGACAATGTATTTTTCAACATTAGAAATAAATAACAAGGGACAGTATGTCGTCACTATATTCTAATGATGTACCCCTTGTTCATATGATGATGACATTAATTTGGTAGATTAACCCAAAAAATTTGTGGCACATCTTTCGTCAATAATACAAATGTTATCAATACTTTCGTCAATAATACAAATGTTTGGGAAATAACTATCACGGGACAATGTGTGACTTTGTGTTAAAATATACATATATTATTAATACTTTAGGTTATTTATAACCATCTAGGTATGTTTTGAGTGCATATTTGTATTTTGAAGATGATGCATAAAATTAAAAATTACCACTATCTTGTGAATCCAACATTTTAGAATTTCAATTTCTTTGTAATACTTTGGATACTAGTGCATGACATTGATACTATCTCTATTTTTTCACCCATGGTTTCATATTATTTTAGATGCTGATATAGAACATAAAGTAGATTGAGCAACACGCATTTGATCTATTCTTTAAGAGGATAAAATTTTGTACACAAAAAGTTCATCTATTGATAAAATCAACTTTACATAGATTAGATGTAAAAATCTATGCTACATGGAAGGGTTGTCATCCCCAAAGAATTTATTCAATTCAAGATCATAGAAATGAGGAAGATGGTCCTCTAATAGGAAGACAAAAACCCTAAATGATAGTGATCCATTCTCTACAATCAGATATTTTATGAATTTACAACGATTTCAAGAACTACTCTTCCTAAGCGCTCAACATTTTTAGAGTCCTCTTTTTCCTCTCAAATCTTAGGCAAAGCTTTCTTTATATTGTGAATGCTTTCAAGTTTGAAGTCTACTCCCTTTGTCCAAATTAGAGTACCAACCTATTAAGACATCCATAAATCCACATCAAATTTATATAGCTAAATAAAAGGCTTTGAATCAAAGATTCATAATTGTAACCATAAGCTTTGAAAATTGAAATATATAACATTTCCTCTAGTCACATAGATCACTTTATAAAGTGTCCTCTCTGATCATGCTACTCACTTTCTATTTATAAGTCTGCTCTCTACACCAATAAAAGAAACATAGTATTAAAAGGCTTGAATAAATGTGAATTATCATTTTAGCATTTAATATAGCCAAGATAGAAGATGCATATATTGCAACCAAGAATTGGAGAAAAGATTCAATAATATTAAATTTTAAACATTAGTTTGAACTCATTATTGAGGACCAAGTGTGTAAGGCTTCATGGAGCATGAACTTGTAAAAGAGCCTAGTAAATAACTTTGGATTCATAAGACAAAGAATATAGCTTTCCTTAAACACATGGCAAACTCAAAAGAATCCTGCAACAACATCAATGACCAAAAAAACCAACATTAGCAAACAGTAAAATTCTCGTAAGAATACATTTAGGAAGCTTTAAATTGAACCTGGTAATTTTAAATTCAACATTACAGTATGCTCGCATGTAGTAATGACAAGTCTATTGCAAAATATCCCTTTAAGATTTTATTATTTTTTGCAAAGAGAAAATTTTGTTTACTTAAAAAATTATATTTATTCAAAATATATACATATATATATATATTTATTTTGACATATGAATTGAATAAACATTCATTATTCCTCCCATTACGGTCATTTCATCTAGAATGAAATTGAGAAGCAAAAGAGAGGTTTTTCTTTTTCTCTAAATTACTTTCCAGTTCATAATCTAATTTTTCTGTTTTTCACTTCTCTTATGATTATGCTTCTTTGTGGAGGAACCCTACTCAATTTACAATTACTATATATTATCTTTTAAATTTCTTTGAAGTGATCTTGTGAGCGGACATCGTCTCATCTCTGATCGTTTTCGTCTTGCAAAAGATTCTTAACTACATATATGTAGAAGTCCCATTATCACAAGCATTCAACCGCTTTCTTAAAGCTTCTCTTACATCATCAGCTTTTGCAGCCACTTTACAGAAATGAATAAGCTTCAAAAGTTCCATATCAAAACATTTACCATCAAATGGTTTTATGGGAAATACATTTTCTGGCTGCAGTTTATAACAAACAGGTTTATCATCAACTATGATAACATTCTTTAAATCTCCAAATGGTTACCCGATACACAAAATGTAGGCAATGAAAAAGAAGACTGATAATTTTAAAAAAAACACAGTAAGGTCAATAAACTTTGATGGGCATCACGGAGCAATTTGTTTTACCTGCCACAAATCCAGTCACTAGACTTCCATCCAGAACGTCCGCCAGATCCAGTGTTACAGGAAGACCCAAAGCCAAAGTCGCCTCCTCTGGATCCTCCCCGCCCTCCAGAGAACTCGAACCCACTACCTCCTCCACCGCCAGATTCCTCCTTACTAGATCTACATTTAAAGCAGCTTGAACAGCTGGCGAAATTGCGAGCGCCACACCCTCCGGCTGAACAATATCAGTACCCAGGCTATTCTCAGTCCACTATGCTAAAAGTAAGTCAGAAAAAAGGGGAAATTAGACAAAGAAAACAAAAATTCAAATGAATGACTGATTTGGAGCCGAGATTGAACGAAACCTTGAAATACTGTAAAATTTTACATTTTCCGCTTTTCTGCAGAAGCCGTTATAACGGATGAAAAAATAATGCGCTTTGAGCAGAACACGACGAAGGGGTTGGCATTCTAGTTTGACAAATCTACCATATTCCTCCTTGCTTGCATCCAAAATGAGTTTCTGGAATGAAGACACAGGATATATGACCATTTCAAATTTCAAATATCCCGCTCTTAAAATTGCCGCTCATTCTAAAAACTATTTAAATTGTCGTTCTTGGCCCGTCCGCCGTTCATCCATTTGAAACTGCCGTTCCGTTCCCCAATCTCCGTCAACATCCATCCGTCAGTCTTTCCGTCAGTGTATTTTGTCCGGCGAGAAACGGGTACTGTCTGACATGTACGGGTGGAGTACTGACATGCACGGGTGGAGAGAAACGAGGAACCCAGAGGAGGCTGTGCTACGGCAGGTATGTCAGGCATGGTAGGCCATCGGATGCCCATCCATGCTTGCCGGTGCAAATTGTCACCGCTATAGACAGTGCCGTCTGAAGAAGCGTTGTCGGCGGATCTGAAGAATATAGGTGGAAAAGCTTTACCTTTAATTCATTGATTTTTGGCCGGACGTACAGTCCCTTGAAGCTTGGATTCTAGATAATTGGAGCGCAAACTTCTCTTTCTGTACTGCTCGTAAAGGGTTTTACATTGTGAATTGTCCCAAAAAAGAAAAGAAACCAAGAATTCACAATGATTGCCCCATGACTTTGGTACGGAGCTTGTCTATTCTTAAATATTGGACGAGCAAAGTATATAAAATGGGGCATGGAAGCCCCGCTGTCACACTCCACATCAAAATAATATTATTAGGGTCATTGGGCATAGTTTTTTTTCTTGTTCAAAAGTGGAGATGTCAACAACCTTCTAAACCTTTGCATTATAATGATCAATCTTTTTATTGAAAAACTTTTGAGAACATGATAGCATCTAATTAGTGACAAAATGACAAGTTGACTTTAGGTCAAAACATTCTACAATTGATCAATGCATTATCCTCGAACACTTGATTGAGAAGGTTTGGGATAAACAAGGAGGTCTTTTGTTGTTTTGTCAACTTCAAGAAAGCGTTTGCCACCTAGAAACAAATTATGGAGTAGAATGGAAGTGTTGAGAATTCTGGAAATGTATAGGGTTGTTCGTACGTTGTTCAAGCCAAAATTAGAACCAATCAAGGATTATCAAAATGTTTCAAAAGTGACATTTGGGGTCAAACATGGATGCTCGTTGTCTCTTACACTATTTGGACTGTACATTGACAAATTAGATGAGTGGGTACACAAGTTTGGTGGTGGGGGTGTTCACTTGGCCAATCATGTAATAAAGTTGCTTCTATATTTAGAATATCTTATTTAAATGGAAATAATAGCACACAATTTGAAGGAACACTTAAAGTTCTAGAATTGTTTTGTTAGAAAGTTGGGATGCAAGTGAACACCATCAAAACAAAGGTCATGATCTTTACCTTGAAAAAAAAAAGGGTTTAGATATAATTTGTCTTTGAAGGTAGCCCCTTGTAGGTGGTCAATAAATATAAATATCTTGGCTTTGATTTCCACAATAAGCTCAATTAGAAGATGTGTAGAACAAGAGGGATACAAGGACGATGAAAAGCTTTATGCTCATTGCAAAATAGATGCAAAAAGGATGAATTGTGGGATTGGAAAACTAAGAAATCTCTTTTTGGGTTGTTAGTGGTGTAGATGGTGTTATATGGCAACACGTAAGTTGTTGCAAGAATGGAAAGATTGAAAGTGTTGTCGTTGATGTCAATTGGTCAATTGGTTATCAACTGATTGGTGTTGTCATTAGAGTCATGGATACAGGTTATTGGCTATATCTGCCGAGGATATTGAGAAAATTGTAATGAAGATATGTTGCAAGTGTTTAGTGGTTGCTTCAGGTTTTGCTCCAGATTTGCTCCTATATGTGTATGGTTCAGATATGTTGATCATGGGTGTTGGAAGCTGCTATATTTTGATTTTTGGCTGTTGATTCATTGTGCAGTGTGAGTTGTGTTCACCAGTTGTGAGCTGTGGTTTTCTGTGTTTTTGGTTGAGGTCCGAGAGAAATGTTGTTGGTCCAGATTTCTCTTTGATGAAGTCTTATGACTTGTGGTTCTAGAGTTGAGTTGTTTTGATTGTATTGAAGATAATTTTTCGTATCTAGAAAGTTTGTGCTTAATTGTTCTTTGTGTTTTACATTAGTTTGACCGGCGTTGTGTGGAATACTACTTTCAGAGTTAGTGAAGTGTGTTGGATCTATTTGGGTCCTTATCAAGTGTGTGGTTGGGTTTCCCTCATTCTAATTCCACCTTAGGATGTTTTGACGCCAACCTAATTTGAATTTGAATTTGGATGGCCAACTTTGGATATGTTTCAAAGTTGAAGATGGTATAAATGTAAAATGAGTTAGGGAGAAAAAGCGAAGAGAACAAAAGAAACAGAGACAATAGCGTAAAGAGAATAGAGATAAGTGTGAATCAATATGTGTGTATGATGCGAGTATGGAAAATCAATGCGAAGCCTAAATGTTGAGTTTTTGGAAGCAGTGAGCTGAACGTGCACTCTATCATTTGTGCATGTCTGCAAGTGGTTTGAGCGAATTGTGGTGGATTTATCTGTTGCATTGAGATTGTCTTCTCTTTGTAACAAGTATTTTTTATCTTCTTTGTATCTCTGTTCCAGTGAGCCCTTCGGGTTGTTAGCCCTGTTGGACAGTGAGTCCTTGTTTTGGCAGTGAGCCTTGTTTCTCAGGCAGCAAGCCTCTTGTAATTGATTTTCATATTCCCTATAGTGTGAATTAATCCTCGCTGTGGTTTTTTTCTTAATGGGTTTTCCACGTAAATATGGTGTTATTGTGTTTATGTGATGGTTTTCAGTTTCTGCACTAGTATTCATTGTTTAATCTGTTAAGTAGTGTTAAGGATCTTAGTTCTGTGAATGAATTAAAGTTTAAATCTGTGACAATTGATTCACCCCCCCTCTTAGTTGTCTTGTTCAACATTGGTATTAGAGCTTGGTTCCTTGGTGAAGAGCTTGACCGCTTGAGGAAGATCTGAGATGGCTAACAAGATGACTTATGATTATTCGATGTTCAATGGAACTAACTATGCTATTTGGACAATATTGATGAAGAATATCTAGAGTATTGTGGATATGATGTGGAGAAAACTTACAAGAATCCTTACACTCCTACTAATGGTCTGAGTACTGTTGATGAGATCAAAGCACATGAAGAGAATAATAAGGCGAAGTACATTTTAAAGAACAGTTTGGTACATTATAAGTTGATTAAGGTTCATAATCTAAAGACTGCTAAGGATGTCTGTGATGCTTTGGAAAGGGTGCATGAAGGTGATGAGAGAGTTAAAGAGGAAAAAATATAGAATTTGGAGACACAGTTTGAGCTTTTGTATATGTCTGAAAATGAGAATGTTAAAGCTTATGTACAGAGATTGGATGAGAGTGGCCAGAATGCGAGGACTTGGTACTACTGTAGATGAAACTAGAATTGTAAAGAAGATTCTCAGAACTCTCCTTGATGCTTACAGTGAGAAAGTGTGTGCTATTGAACAAAGTATAGATTATAAGACTTGCACTAAAGATTTGTTGTTGGGATTTTTAACATCTTATGAGATGAGGAAGTAGAGTTTGAGGAATGGATGCAAATCAGAAACTGCTTTTAAGGCTACAAAAGCTAAATATCCGAATGAAGAAATTTTTGATAAAATAGAAGCTAACTTTGTGAGAAGGATGAGGAAAGGCTCTGGTAAGTATGAAGGTAAGTTACCCTTTAAATGCTTTAGCTGTGGAGAAATAGGTCATTATGTTGCAAAGTGTCTGAAAAGAGCTAAGATGAATAAGCAAAGATATGAGAAAGAAAAGAAAGGAAAGAATATTAACAAAGCATATTATGTGAATGAGAATGCTAGTATATCTAATGAGGATTATGAGTATGAAGATCTTGATGATAATGAATACTTATTTTTGGCTATAAAGGATGAACCTACTTCTGCTAATTCTAAAAAATAGGTGAAGGAAAGCTCTCCGGAGAAGGAGAAAAATGAATGTACTGTTATCTCTGCCCTACATGCTAAACAAGAAAAGAACTATTGGGTTGTTGATAGTGGTTGTTCACATCACATGACTAGTGATAAAAGTAAGCTTGTTAAACTTGAAAAATAGGATGGAGGCTTGATTATGCTTGGAGATGATACTGGTGCTAAAATTTGTGGGATAGGTTCAATAAATTTTGATGATAAGCATAATACTAATGATGCCCACTATGTTAAGGGATTAAGGCATAATCTTTTGAGTGTTGGTCAGATGTGCAGTAAATGATATGATCTTGTGTCTAAGGATGAGAGGTGTGAGATCCGGAAAGGATCCACAACATTGATTGTTGCATGAAAGAAATTTGAAGGAAATATCTATCAATTTAAGGGTACTAATGGACGATGCTTTATGACTCAAATTAATGACAATTGTTTATGGAATAGAAGAATGTGTCACATGAATTTTGATAACTTGGAAAGGATTAGTGCAATTCAGGCTGTGAGAGATTTGCCAAGAATTACAAAGCCTGTTAATGCTATCTACAGGAATTGTTAGTTTGGAAAGCAAGAAAGAAGTCACTACAAATCAAAGGAACAATCTACTACTAGTCTACTGGATTTAATTCATACAGATCTCTATGGTCCTACAAGAGTGAGATGTCTACAAGGTGAAAGGTACTTTATGCTTTTGATTGATGATTATTCTAGATATACATAGGTTACATTTCTTAGAGAGAAATTAGTTGCATTAGATAGATTTAGACATTCAAAACTATGGTTGAAAATGAAGTAAACTTGAAGATAAAATTCTTAAGGTTTGAAAGAGGTGGAGAATTCACCTCCCATGAGTTTAATATGTTTTGTGAAGTGCATGGGATAAAGAGATAGTTATCTACTCCGAGAAATCCTCAGCAAAATGGAGTTGTTGAAATGCAGTTTACTAGAGAGAAGCTATTCATACTATTGTTTATGTATTCAATCAAGTTCAAGCAAGAGAAAACAATACAAAGACCCTCTATGAGTTATGGTTTGGAAGAATTCCTACTGTTAAGTATTTCAAGGTATTCAAAAGCAAATGTTATATCAAAAGAGATGAAAAAACTTTAGGTAAGTTTGATGCAAGAAGTGATGAAGGCATTTTTCTTGGATATTCTACTAAAAGAAAAGCATACAAATATTTCAATAAAAGACTGAGAAAGATTATAGAAAGTGCAAATGTCAAGGTTGATGAAACATTGAAGAATTCAATTAACATTGATGGATATGTATGTGATGAACCTGATTGTGTAAGAATCAAAGAGATTGTGGAAGAATAGGAAAATGATGAGCAAGAGAAGTAGAATTAATAGAATGAAAAAGAAGAAGATGCTCTAGTGGTGTCACCTAAGACACCTAGATATGTACAGAAGAAGCATTCAGAAAGTCAAATTATTGGAGATAAGACTAAAGGAGTATTAACTAGAAGCAAAGCTATTGTTGAAGTTAATCTGTGTTTACTTTTTGAGATTTAACCAAAGACTATAAGTGAAGCATGTAAATATGAACATTGGATGGAAGCTATGAAAGAACTTATGTAGATTGAGAAGAATCAAACTTGGGAATTGGTCCCAAGACTGACAAATAAAAACATTATTATCATCAAAGTGGGTATTAATAAATAAGTTGAATGAGAATGCGAAGTGATTAGAAATAAATCAAGGCTTGTGTGTAAAGGTTACTCACAAGTAGAAGGCATAGATTTTTAGAAAATTTTTGCGCCAGTAGCAAGAATGGAAGCTATAAGGATGTTCTTAGCATTTGTTGCTCATAAAGACTTTAAGGTCTATTAGATGTCTACATGGAACAACTGTAAGGATTTCAGTTGTTAAAACAATCAAATATGGTGTGCAGATTGAAGAAAGCTTTATATGGATTAAAGCCAGCTCCTAGAGCTTGGTATGCGAGGTTGGACAAGTATTTGATTCAGCAAGGTTTCAACAAAGGCACAATAGATGGTAATCTGTATTTTAAGATTGAAAATGAAAAAATATTGATTGTAGTTGTATATGTTGATGACATTATCTTTGGAGGAAATGAAAATATGTGCAAGATGTTTGCAGAAGGGATGCAAAAATAATTTGAAATGTCTATGTTTGGAGAGATGAATTTCTTTCTTGGGCTACAGATCAATCAAACAAAGAAAGAAATATTTATTTCACAGTCTAAGTATGCAAAAGAGATGTTGAAGAAGTTTGGGATCGATGTTTCCAAACCAGTATGTACTCCTATGGTGACTGGTTGCAAATTGGGTAAAGATGATGATTCACCTAAGGTTGATTAGTACAAATATAGATCTATGATTGGTGGACTATTGTATATTACTACTACTAGATTGGATATTATGCATGTTGTCTGTCTTGTGGCTAGATTTCAAGAAGATCCTAAGGGAACACATGTTGTTGCTATTAAAAGAATATTCAGATATTTGAATGGAACTTCAGATTATGGATTATGGTATCCTAGAGATACTGAATTTACTCTAAGTGCTTATACAGATGCAAATTGGGCTAGATGTGTAGATTAAAAAAATAGTATGTAATTGGTGGTGCATTCTTTCTTGGTTGCAGATTGGTGGCATGGTTGAGTAAAAAGCAAGATTTAGTCTCCTTGTCTAATGCTGAAGCTGAATATATTGTTGCTGCATCTTGCTGTAGACAAGTTCTATTGATGAAACAAACATTGAAAGATATCACAGTGGTGTATGATGGTCCTATTTCTATCTTTTGTGATAATACAAGTGCAATTAATATTTCAAAGAATCTTGTGATGCACTCAAGGATGAAGCATATATCTACCAGATATCATTTCTTGAGAGAGAAGGTCATGGAGAATGAAGTAAAACTTGAGTATGTTCTGACGAAAGATCAAATTGCTGATATAGTTACGAAGGCTCTTCCTAAAGATACTTTTGAGTAACTCTGGGAGAAGTTAGGGGTCATCACCCCTCCTTGTTTGAACTAGATGCATATGGAGATGCATCAATTCAATGGATCTATGGTTCTATCTTTCTTCTGGACTGATGTTTTGGTGGCTGCCTCTCAGGGGGAGCAGGTAGTATTAGGTGTTGGCATTGTGAGTATTCTTTTTTCTATGTCAAAGTGGAAATTAATGTAAATATATTTTTCCTTTGCCATTGATGTCAAAGGGGGAGATGAAGCATGTGAAAAAGGAGAGGAAGCATGTGAAAAAGAAGAGGAAGAAAAGAGGAAGAATATAAAAGACTATCTACTAAAGGGGAGAAACAGAGAGAAACAAAAAGAAACATCTTGAGAAGTGTATTCAAAGCTAGTATGGTGTCTTTGATGGTTTTTCACATCATGTGTTTCCATCAATGACAAAGGGGGAGATTGTTGCAAGAATAGAAAGATTGAAAGTGTTGTCATTGATGTCAACTGGTCAATTGGTTATCAACTGATTGATGTTGTCATCAGTGTGATGGATACAGGTTATTGGCTTATATGTTGAGGATATTGAGAAAATTGTAATTAAGATATGTTGCAAGTGTTCAGTGGTTGCTCCAAGTTTTGCTCTGGATTTGCTCCTATATTTGTATGGTTTAGATATGTTGACCATGTGTGTTGGAAGCCGCTATATCTTGATTTTTGGCTATTGATTAATTGTACAGTGTGAGTTTTATTCACCAATTGTGAACTGTGGTTTTCTATGTTTCTGGTTGAGGTCCGAGAGAAATGTTGTTGGTCCAAATTTCTCTTTGATGAATTCTTATGATTTGCGGTTCTAGAGTTGAGTTTTTTTTATTGTAGTGAAAATAATTTTGGTATCTGGAAAGTTTGTGCTTAATTTTTCTATGTATTTTACACTGGTTTGGCGAACCTTGCGTGGAATACTACTTTCAAAGTTAGTGAAGTGTGTTGGATCTATTTGGGTCCTTATGAAGCATGTGGTTGGGTTGCCCTCATGCTAATTCCACACTAGGATTTTTTGGCACTGACCTAATTTGAATTTGAATTTGGATGGCTGACTTTGGATATGTTTCAAAGTTGAATATGGTATAAATGCAAAATGAGTTAAGGAAGAAGAAGCAAGGAGAACAAAGGAAATAGAGACAAGAGTGCAAAGAGAATAAAGATAAGTGCAAATCAACATGTGTGTATGACATGAGTATGGAAAATCAATGCGAATCCTAAATGTTGAGTTTCCGGAAGCAATGAGCTGAAGGTGCACTCTATCATTCGTGCATGTCTGGAAGTGGTTTGAGTGAATTGTGGTGGATTTCTCTGTTGCATTGAGATTGTCTTCTCTCTATAACAAGTCTTATTTATCTTCTTTGTATCTTTGTGGTAGTGAGCCCTCTGAGTTGTTAGCCTTGTTGGATAGTGAGTCCTTGTTTTGGATAGTGAGTCCTTGTTTTGGCAGTGAGCCTTGTTTCTCAGGAAGTGAGCCTCTTGTAATCGATTTTGATATTCCCTATAGTGTGAGTTAATCCTCACTGTGGTTTTTCCCTTATTGGGTTTTCCACATAAATCTAGTGTTATTGTGTTTATGTGATGGTTTTCAATTTTTGCACTAGTATTCATTATTTAATTTGTTAAGTAGTGTTAAGGATTAGTTATGGTGAATGAATTAAAGTTTAAATCCGTGACAACTAATTCATCCCCCCTCTCAGTTGTCTTGTTCAACATAAGTGACAAAGTGCAATCAAAGAGGTTACAAAAATACCTAATCACAAGTAGTTTTAAAACAAAACTACCAATTGCTTATGAAATTACCTTAGTTGAAGTGACACCTTTCTCTTTTGTGATCTATGTTGGCATTTTCATTAAGAATGATTAAGTCTAAGTAGCTTTCAAATTTTATTAATCTCCTTTCGAAGGATGGCTTGTGGATAAAAAAATAAATTGGAAGAATACTCTCCCAAATGCTACATCTGTAGAAAAGTTAGGTGCTTGTCGAATTCCTATAATAAAAAAGAAGGAACAATGTTTGGTGGCTCAAAGATGTCAATAATATGGCCGATGAGAAATAGAATGAAGTTGAAAAGCCTCAAAATTCACTAAGGAAAGTTGTCACTAATTTTTCTACCTTTGTAATTGTCTCTTCCATGGAACCCAAGAGACCCAATTGATGCCCAACCCTAAAAACGAAGTGTAGAGGCCCTTATAGTCAAGTTCGAAGCTTTTGTTTGCAAGTTATGGAGAATTTTTGCTAAGGGTTTGAAGAATAGTGCTCCATTCTCAAAGCCTTTGGGATTAGAGGGGTTTAGAGATTCAAATATTTTGGAGGATACTAATGGAAAAGAAGTTGAGGAAATTTATAGAGATGGAAGACTAGGTGTTGGATTCCTCTTAGATTCTCAAAATTTCTCAAGCTACACGTAAAAAATTCAAACCCATCCATGATACAAAACCAAAGAGTGGTAGGAACATAGATTTGGAAAAGGCTCAAGAACATGCAATTTTGGGGAATCTCAAAAACATGAAAAGCTACTATGGTTCTAAACAAGGGGAGGTGGAACTCACTCCTAAAAACATACAACCCCCTTCTCTCTGAATATTTCCACTATGACTTCTAATATTGGTTGGATATTGTGGAAAGTAAAAAGCTTATTGAAATTTGTATCCCTCCTCTTTAACATTTGTAGCCTATTGTGCTCCATTTTCAAGAAGGTATTATGGAATGCAACCACCCACCCCTTCCCCTACCCCCCTCACCCCCACCCCACCCAACACTTTCCCCCACCCCCATGGCTTGAAAATTGGTAAGATGAGCTAGTGGTTTTGGGTGGTGATTTTAATAAAATCACTTGTTTAATAGATAAAAATTAGGTGTCTTAAGATTAATTCAATCTTAACTTGACTTTACAACTTTTGTGGAGAAGATTAATGTCTCTAACATGGAGTCTAAAAATGGAAGATTAACATGGAGTAATATAAGAGTTGGTTTTAGCTACATTATTGAGACACAATTTCTTCCTCCTTTCTCCTCCTTGGCTTGGAACTAATTTTTAGCATAAATGTCTAGTCCCCCCCTTAGTAGGTTTTAGACCAATTTCCTACTTTTTCTATCTTTAAAAAGAGACTTATCCCTTTAATTATTCTTCAAATTAAAGCTAACATGGTTTTAGGACCTATTTTTCCTACTACACACATAGATGGGCCTTTTGTGGAGGAATTCTCTCTTAGCTCTCCTTGTTTTGAGGATTTAGATGATAACATTTCATGGACTGTTGTACAAAGGAGGAGGAAAGGTCTTTCTAAATATCTCCCAATATCATACTAGAGTGAAGGGTGTGAGATTGAATAGGTTTGGGTCTTCCCTTCTCTAGGTTGGACCCAAGGGTACCTTATAATTTCTTAATTTTTAATTATTGTTGTGTATGGAAGTTAGGTTATAGTTGTATGTCACTTTGATTTGTTTTGATGGGTTGTTTGATTTTTCCCATATATCATAGTACTTGTTCTATTTTCCTGATGGATAATATGTTTTACAAGGGTCTTGGCCCTTTCAAATCTTGTTTTTATCAATATTAAAAGCACGGTTGTGGGACCCCAACATTGAAGATCATTTCAAAAGCTATTGGAAATCAAATCCTCTTACTTAAGGAACACAATTTTTTACCCTATTTGTGAAGTTAAAGCACATTAAAAATGATTAAAAATATTGGAACAAATGACATTTCAAAAATATCATCAAGGAAAGAGAGGGCAGAGATAGAGCTTGCTAGTCTACATGAAGATGCTATCTTTTTTGGTATGAACCAAGACTCTTACTCGCAAGAGAAAGCCCTTCTTTCAAAATTATGCAAAATATAATAGAGAGAATAATTTACTTGGACACAAAAATAAAGGGAGGTTTGGTTGAGTGAAGGGACAACAATGATTTTTTTCACAATTCAACCAAAGCTTGGAGATGTGTCAATAGAATTTCATCAATCCAATCTTTGGCATTAAATCTTTTGGAAAATCCTTCAAAAGTAAAAGAGGAATAAATTGGATTCTTTGAAAATTTTCTCAACTTTTTGGTTTATTCCCATGCCTTGCTTAACAAATCTATCTTGGAGGGGATTCCCTTTGTGGCCTCTATGGAATACAACCTTGGCTCAGTGTTTTTTTATACAAAGGTAAAAACTTTATTGAAACTCAAAGAACAACATTACAAATGAATCAAGACGCCAAAGTCCCCAAGAAAATCTTGACCACCAAGCAGGAAAAGACAATCAACACCATCAACCATCACCTTCTCCCTCCCTGTCCTCAACAAGAATTCTCTCAAATTCAGGATGAAGCACCAGAGAGACCATTTCCCACTCCTCAATTCTCCATCCCTCAGCATACTCTGACGCCCATTTCACCAAGCAATCAGCAGCCCTATTCCACTCCCTTGGAATATGAACGAAAGTCACCAACTCCATTAATGAACTAACCCGCAAAATCTGTTGCACCACCCCAGCCAGCTGCCAACTGACATCCTCCACTTTCTGCTTAATAAGTAAATTGATCAAAACCTGGGAATCAAATTCACAAACAACCCTTCTCCATCCCAAATCATAAGCTTTCTCAAGAGCACAAAGAATTGCCAACCCTTCCATAAGGTTGACAGTATGAACACCCTCATAGACCGAAAAGAGGAAAACCACCGAACCCAAATAGTCCCTACCAATCCCCCCAATACCAGCCGGCCCCAGGATTGCCTCTGGAGGAACCGTCAGTATTGATTTTTAGAACCCCAGTTGGGGGAAGCTGCCAGAATCCAGACCTTTGAACTCTCTGCTTCAAATGCTTACCACGCTTTACACATGCCGAGGCCAAGGACAGCCCCTGAATCCCCAATCTCTCCGCCACTTCAGCATCCCTTTTCCCCAAGGGGAATTCCAACTCACACTTAGCCACCACCGTCTCCTGAACCATGCCCAAAGTTCTTTGCCAAATTTGTTGAACCAACTTCTTTTCTCCACGAAATATTCGCCGGTTCCGCTCCAACCAAATCTGCCACAATATGAAGATAGGACCCACAGACCACACCACCTGTAAAAAGGAATCCATAGAGGGAGGCCTACCCAACCTCTGCCAAAACTCAATCAAGGAAGAAGCATGAACACAGGGACTATTCCAAACCCCCCACCAGAAATGCCAAATCTGGAGGGAGAAAGGGCAGCGAAAAAACAAATGAGCCGAGTCCTCCTCGTTAGCTCCACACAAAACACAGACTGAGCACCCTGGAAGCCACGCTTCTGAATATTATCCCAGGTCAAGCACTTATTCCAAGCCAAAATCCACACAAAACAATTACATTTTGGCCAGGAAGACTTGTTCCATATCTTCTTCCACCACTGAATATCATCCCCATCCACCCTATGGGACAATAGCTCTCGATAGCCAGAAGCAACAGTATATTCCCCTTTAGGATTGGGAGACTAGGCAAGCACATCATCATTCTGGAGAGGGCTGCAACGTCTACTGGAAAGGATACTATGTAGCTCAGCACATTCTTCTGGCAACCCAACATCAGGCCATTCATCTGGAGACTTCCATCCAGCCACCTCCAACTGACCACGAGAGGAAAATGACTTAAAGTCACTTACCCGAGTCCAGCCATTCTCACGAAATCTCTGACAGAGATTTAACAAGTGAGGAAACTGAGAAATGATGGGGGGGTATCCATCCCACGAATCAGACCAGAATTGAACCTCAGTCCCCTTGTTACAAATCCAAAATAAACCATCCTTAATAAGAGTAGCCCCTTTCTTAAGCGTACTCCAGATCACTGAGCCCTTTCCAAGAAGGGGGTAACGAGGCATTCCAACTGAGGGATTCCCTGAAAATACTTCTGAGAAAGAACCTTGGCCCAACTCTTATCCTGCTCCTTACACCACCTCCAATATAGTTTCGCAGCCAAAGCCACACCAGTCAAAGCCATCTGCCGCAGACCCAAGCCACCATATTGCTTAGGGCTGCACACCACCTCCCATCTAACCAAACTCCATTTGGAAGACTCCAAGCAACCAGCCCATAAAAATTGTCGTGTCACAGAATCCAAATCCTTAACAAAACCCAAAGGGGCAACCTGTAAGCATGCATCTGTAAATGGGCAAAGCCTGTACCACCGACTTGATAAGCTGAACATGACCAGCAAAGGATAACCACCGGTGAGTCCAGTGATTAACCTTCGCCCTAAATTTATCTAAAATGCTCTGCCATGACTCCCGAGGCAATCTGCCCACCGAGATAGGGAAACCAAGATAGGTCAAAGGAAGTGTCTCGATCTGAAATCTCAATGTTTGAACAATCCTCCTCTGAATGGGGCGGAGTGTTGAAGAAGAAAATAGAAGACTTATCCTCATTGATTTGTTGACCTGAGGCAACCAAGTAAACATCCAACACCCTACGTAAATTAGAAGCCTCTCGCATTGTAGCCATACCCATCAGAGCAGTATCATCCACAAATTGAGATGAGACTGTGGAGGTAAATTACCTCCCCACTGCCAACCCTGTATGCTACCCATCTCCACGTTCCTTCTAAGCAATCTCCCCAAACCTTCAGCGAGGAGGATAAACAAGTACGGAGAGAGAGGGTCCCCCTGACGAAGGCCCCTAGAAGCACCGAATAGCTCAGAAGTGATTCCCATTAATAAGCACAGAGAAAGAGACTGAGGTGACACAACTCATAACCCATTGAATCCACTCCGCCGCAAACCCAAAAGCAGCAAGAACCTTCCACAAGAAGGACCATCGAACTCTGTCATAAGCCTTCGCCATATCCAATTTGATAAACATTGCCTTTTCCTTGGAGCTGGCCATAGAATGGATGACTTCAGTTGCAATAACAATCCCATCCAGAATTTGTCTGCCAGCAACAAAACCACTCTGATTCTTCGGAAATCAACTCCTCAAGACCCTTTTTCAACCTGTCAGCAATTACCTTAGAGATGATTTTATAGATGACATTGCAAAGAGAAATGGGTCGAAATTGGCTTAACCTATCTGCCCCCTCACACTTGGGAATAAGAGCAAGGAAAGTAGAATTTAAAGCCCTTAGCATCTGCTTGTTCCTTTGAGATTCTTGCACAACCTCCAGGAGATCCAAATTGATAATATCCCAAAATTCTTGGAAAAACTCGATCGGGAAGCCATCAGGACCTGGCGCCTTCCCCTTCTGCATCTGGAACACAGTTCCTTCAAGTTCTTCCAGAGTGATATCATTCATAAGCTGTTGATTCAGCTCCCTAGACACAAGATGAGGAATACAAGAAAGAACCTGAGCCTCCTCAGGAGACCCCCCTTGCGAGTCCTCCCTAAAGAGGGAAGCAAAGTATTGTCTTACCTCATTAGAAATTTCAGGGAAGGAAGACAGATGTTCTCCCCCATCGTTCACAAGACTAGAGATAGAATTCCCATGCCTCTGTGCTTTCACCGAATTGAAGAAAAAAGACGTATTTTTATCCCCTTCCTGCAGCCAAACTATTCGAGCCTTCTGTTTCCAATATATCTCTTCCCTCAGCTCCCATTCCTCCAAGGTTCTCACAGCTTGAGCTTCAGCCTGAAGAAGCTCAGGCGTCACTCCAACCTCCCTTAACCTCCTTGTGATACTATCCAATTCTTCCTGAGCCACTGCCTTTTCCCTGAAGACATTCCCAAAACACTGAGAGTTCCAGTGCTTAAGCTGATATTTAACATGTTGAAGACGCTTGGAAAAAATATACATTGCCATCCCATAAGCAGGTCTACCACTCCTCCACCATTCTGCCACATAATCCTTCAGAGAAGGGTCATGCAACCACATGAGCTGGAACCTAAAAGAAGGCGTACGCATAGCACAAGTCGAATCAATGACAAGCTTGATAGGCCAGTGATCTGAACCTTTCCAATCCAAGATCTCAGAGCGGGAAGACCACATCCCCCCAACCCAGTAGCAGGACACCAGAAAGCGATCCAGCCTTTCTGCGATGCAATAATCCCTAGCTCGACGGTTGTTCCAAGTAAATTGGCCATTACTAGGCTTGATATCAACAAGGTTTAAAGAGTTGATGCTATCCCGAAGCAACAAAGCAGAGGGCTCCAGCCTCCCAGAACCACCCCGCTTCTCAGCCAACTCGCAAATAGCATTGAAGTCTCCAGCCATAATCCATGGATGGAAAGGTGCCATAGATCGGACTAACCTGATATGAGACCACAAAGCTTGCTTACCCCGGATATCAGTAGGAGCATAGATATTAGAAAAGAGAATAACCTCCCCTGTCTCAAAGCTAGAAGTAATCATAGACATAGTGGATTTAGAAGACACCCACCAAAGAGGTCGAATTTTCTGAGGATTCCAAAAACAGGCCACACCCCCAGAAGATCCATGAGCACCGATACATTGACACTCACCACATCTCCAAAGCCTAGGTGCCAAGTCAAGCATACTCTCAACAGATAACTTAGTCTCCTGAAGAAAAAACACATCAGGACCATGCTTTCGAACTAAATCATGAACCGCTTTTTGTCGAGGGCCGCTGTTCAAGCCCCTTACATTCCATGAAAGAACTATCATTTCAAGGGGCTCGAAAAGTGAGAATCCAGAGTCTTTACTGACCCTGAATCAAGCAAGTTCTCGCCTGTCAATTTGATCTTTTCCACATCCTTCTTTCTACCTGGTTTAGCAAATTTCTCTGCCCCACCTTTCTTAATATCTTTTTGCAAAATACCCAATTTTGGAGGCTTAGATTTCTTAGTAGAATCCAGATCTGCACTTCGCCCAAGAGGAGAAGAATCCTCCCCCACTGCTGGAATAATAGCCAAAGAAACAGGAGCCTCCAGACCTTCTATCGGCATAGCAGCATCCGTGAGCACACCAGAATCACCTTGTGGTTCCATAGAAGAATCGAGAGCAGGTCCCTCTTGAGCAAACCCCTCAATCCCCTGCTCCAAGTTTACCAAACCTGGGTTAACTTCCTGGTGACTAAGGTCGTCCAAAACCTCAAACCTATTAAAAGTGCCCTCTTCTTGCCTTTCGCTGAAAGGCCTCTTTTGCCCCCTATTCTTATTCCGAGCCTTAACAGGAACAAAACCATCATTATCTGCCCCCGCAGTAGGACCGTTGCCCTTCCCCTTATCCTCCCTGGGAGGCTCCCTAGAAGGCTGAGAAGGCTGGGGGTCCATCGACTTGTATCTTGGACACTTTCTCAGCAAGTGGCCATATTCACGACAGAGCCTGCAGCGGAAAGGAAGGGTCTCGTAGTCTAATTGCTGCACCCAAGAATAAGAACCTGCACACATATCTATTGCATCGGGCAGAGGCTTACTTAGGTCAATTTCAACACAAATTCTTGCAAAAGTCATTACCTTTTTCCCCAAGGTCTGTGACGAAGCTCCAACTGATTTTCCAAGCAGCGAAGCCAGCAAAAGCAACACATCCTCCCGACAGCATTCCAC
The DNA here is from genome assembly GCA_007258455.2 of Sequoia sempervirens. Classification (NCBI taxonomy): domain Eukaryota; kingdom Viridiplantae; phylum Streptophyta; class Pinopsida; order Cupressales; family Cupressaceae; genus Sequoia; species Sequoia sempervirens. The sequence goes on along the minus strand of VDFB02282279.1, from coordinate 324,061 downwards.
TGGGAGGCAAGGTAAACGAACCCACACCGAGACGCAATTTGGAAGCTCCTCAGCAGGGTTAAATCCTGCATGCCACGACTTGATAAACAACCCCACCTTATTATGAAAATAAGGTCCTCCCTCAAACACCCTGTTGCGATCCGCTATGCAGTTAAAAGTGACCATGAAGTAACTGTTAGCCAGCAACATTATCTCCATTTCCCCCACCGGCTCCCACGTTCTCTGAGCCCAAGTCTCCAAAAACTGGAGTGAGACCCTCATCCCCAAAAATTTGCAATATAAGGAATGATTTGAGTAGTAATCAATATCTTCAACAATCAGATCAGGTGGAACAACAAATTTCGGTCTCACCTTGCACCGCTCTAGACAACCATTGACCTTTGTGATCCATGAACTAGAGGACAATCCTACACTATCCATCCCAGAGTCCGTAGCAAATAAATTGTTATTAAATGTTGACATCCCATCCTTTGGGGACATCGAGCAAAATGTTGCACGGAAACTCAAATCAGGAGTAACCCCAGAAGCTTCTCCCTTGGATAAAGCCATCAAACCCTATTCCAATGCACAAACCCACAAAAAGAAATAATGGGCCGTAACCCCTACCACTTCCACCTCCTGAACTCTGCAATACCGGCCACT